>JBBUKS010504718.1:0-13975 GCA_038050645.1 Hedychium gardnerianum | reverse complement strand
TAAGAAATGTCCATGATTCGTAAACCTTGTAAAGAGTGGTAGTTAGAATTAATAGTAAGTTCTACAAGGGCTAAATTAGTGGATCAGATAAACGGATTAGGGATTGATCCAATTAGGGTTTCCCTAAATGGTTTAGAATTTGCTTTAGTCCTTGGATTCGTAGTGAAACTCAGTGGTTATTTACGTTCTTTGATACAGGACGTTGATTCAGGACAAGTGCTTGGACGTATGAATTCTTTGACATGATCTACGATTAATTGGAGGCGAGTACCTCTATCATTGTCTCTTTTAGAATTTTTGAACTTAATGCATGAATATTATAATTTTGATGGGTAATTTTGTTACCTTAAATCTATTCATGTTTTGTAGTCTCGTTCTATTGACTATCTTAGTTTGGTAGTGGTACAAATAAGTATGGTGTATACCACATGTTAAGTGCATGGGTGTATGGTCTACACAGTAGGTCGTTGCACACGTGTATGATGTGTTTCAAATGTGTCCTCCCTATACGAGTTTATGACATTGTATTATGATATTTTCCTTTTGTGATGCCCATTTCATCATGTGTGTGATGCTCATATCATTTTGCACTACATACCATTTCATGCTGGCGACCATTGTCTCCCTTGTGTTCGAGAGAGTCGTCAGTCATATTCCTACCAGCTCGGCCACTTAGTAGTGGTCTGGAGTGGAGTAGTTATCTTGTCCTGTCGCTCGGCCACTTAGGTAGTGGGAGCTGGAGTATCGTGCCGACAGACCTCTTGTTGTAGCTAGATAACTACCCTAAATTCTGACCACTCGGCCACTCAGAGTAGTGGTAGCTGGAGTGCGATCAAGGTCACCATCCCACCCCTCTCAGCCACACAGAAGTCGTGGTAGCTGGAGAGGTACGCGGGAGTGATCTTGCTTTGCATATGCATTTGATGTGTGCTGCATATGCATTTGATTACTGTTGCACTTGCATGAGATGACTATGCATATGATGGACCTATATATATATATATATATATATAGTTAGTTAGTTAGTTAGTTTATTTACCCATGTTTGAGATGGTACCATATGCTGGTGTTGGATTGTATACCTGATTCATGTCTGATTTAGAATGGTAAACTTATATTGCTCTGTTGGTTAGAGATGATGGACAATATCATTGTAGAGTTATTGTTATGTACGGTACATGGTCATATTTATGATAGAGTACCTTCTACGAGTTATTGGTATGTTGTTTTTATTTATGCTCATAATAGTATCTCAATTTATTGCATGCTGATGACTAAGTATCCCTTGTGGGTGAGAGGGTCATTAGTCTTATTTTTCCTGCCCGCTTGGTCACTCGGGGTAGTGACGACTGTAGCGCGTGTAGTATCTCGAGTTGGGCACACTCAGCCACTCAGGGGTAGTGGTCGTATGAAGTGTATGTCGACAGAGATCTCTTATGATGTAGCTAGATAGCTACTTTGTTCACCCTGTCCACTCGTTCTCGTGGAGAGTAGTGGTTGTATGGAGTGCGTATAGGAGTCACGGTCCTACCCATTCGATCACATTGATGTAGTGATGGCTAGAGTGGTGAGTAGGAGTGACTATTCATTGCATATGCATTTGCACTTGCATGTGCATTATTTTTGTGGATTTATGCACGGTTGGATGTTTGTTGACCTTGTATGGTGGCTTGATACATTAGTTGTATTTTTCCTGCTTGTAGAGGATTTATGCTCTTTTATTAATGCTACTGAGTATTAGTAGTACTGTTTTGGATTCTGTATTATTTTCTGACCATTATTTCATACGTAGTGGATCATACTAGTTTGTTTTAAGTAATTTCTATTATTACTGGTTCTTGGATCAGGTTAGTATTTCTCATATTCGAGACTGTATACCTTTGTTTTCATACCTGTATTAGACATGCACTATCTGTCTTATACCCGCTGAGTATTCTTTTGTACTCACCACCCCTGTATCTATTGTTGTTTTCCTGGTTAGCAGGAATATGATTGGGTCGCTTGAAGGATATCTTCCCGCACTGTCCCACACACATCGAGCTCCAAATTTAATTGCATTCTATAATGGTTTGATTTTAGCTTCCGCATTTATGTTATTCATAGGTATTGTATTAATGGGTTTGTATCTGGATTTCAATTTCGTTCTGATCATTTACTTGATGTCGTAAGCTAGGTCGGCTCGCAATAGTAAGTTTTGGTTTTCTTGTCGTGTAGAGCATTATTTATTTTTATTGTATTTATCTTATATTTTGCGTGGTTGTGCAATACCCGAGTGGAGTATTTTTCTCATTTCTATACACTGCGTGGATTGTGAATACCCGTGTGAGGTATTATTATATATTTGTTATTGTTATATATTCAGGATATTATCCGTCGTATATGGGAGGTGCTATCCGATTTTTGTCGGATAAATATCCTCCCGAGACATGACATTAGATATCTCCACAATGGGATGATATTGTCCACTTTGGGCCTAAACCCTCCAGATTTTATTTTTGGGCTTTACCTAAAAGGCCTCATACCAATAGAGATATCTTTTCCTTATAAACCCATGATCTTTCCCATGTGTTTTCAATGTGGGACTTACAACCTTGCAATCCCAACATAATGCTACACTTTCAATAATATCTTTAGCTTCCTCTATCGTTTTGTTCATTAAAGCTTCCCTGGCGGCTGAATTAAGTGATACCTTAGCGGCATATGGAATCCCATTATAGAATGCATGAAGAATCAACCATCTTTAAAGCCCATGGCGTGGACATTGCTGCAATAGGCTCTTGTAGCAATCCCATGCCTTAAATAGTGACTTTGCATCTTTTTGCATACAATTTATGTAAAGGTAACGCATATGAGCAGTCTTGCTAGGTTGGTAAAACTTGCTTAGAGTTCGTACTACTTCTAAGTTGTAATGCTCTCCAGACGAAGTGATGTAAACCAAATTTTGGCTTTGTCTCTCAATGAAAATGTGAATAACATCAGTCTTATAGCATCGGTAGGAACCCCATTTTGTTTGTACGTTGCAAAAAAATTCAAAAAAAATTGCCAAATGTAAATTTTGATCTTCCATGGGAGTTCTTCTAAATTTGCACTGCTGCACCATATGTATCAAGGTCGACTTCAATTCAAAGTTGTTTGCCTCAATTGAAGGTCTCATAATACTAGATCTCAGCCCAATCAAATTTGGGGTTGCGTAATCTCCAAGTAAATGATTGTTGTTTACTATAGCAAAATTTATGGTGTCTAATTTTGATCCATTGTTCTTTGCTCAATTAGTCTCTGATGAAATGTTCGATCAATCTCTGAATCAGATGGCAATAAATCCCCTAACCTTGTAGACCTTTGCATGTACTATATTGATTTTCCTGAAAAAGAAAGGAAACAATGCTAAGTAATGTGAAAACAAATGCAAATGCAAAACAATAAGGAAAGATAGTCTAATCCAATCAATTTGCTATTCACTAATATCAACCAAAATCACTACCTGACAATAGCGCCAAAAATTTGATGTGGTGCAATCCACAAGTGTACGAAGTGTCATCAAGTAATAAAAAAGATCAAATCCACAGGGAATGGTGGTCAAGTACTTGTATACTAAGCAAATCCAATTATCTAGTCTAATCATGAGTTTAGTTGGTTCAAGAACAAAAGGGACAAGGATAGAAAACAGAGAATCAAGTGAAGAAAAAGTGAGAACTGAGCTAAAGTAAGGAAAGAAAAGAAAGGAAGAGTGACCCAAAAGAATTTATGGAAAAAGCGATTCTAGGACTTCGATTTCACCTAAATAATTATAAACTCTAAATCTATGTTTGATTTCATACCTCTACGGTGATTTATGTACGTAGACTATCCTATGTATCCGATGTAAACTTTTGGTACTACACTAGCGTTTTAATTCTAATTGTCCTCTACCTTCAAAATGATGGAGTTAAGGGGTTGCTTTCCTAAGGAGATTCCTATCACATGATCCCACAACCCCTGAGATGTCTACTCTTATTGTATGACTATGAATTAGAACCGATTGGTTAAGATCTAAGATAATCTATTACTCCTTATGGCATACTGAGCTACTTTCGTAGATGACTTTTCACATCCCGGGGTTTTACGGGTCGGAGGATTGGGTTCTCCTTTAGGTCCTTCCCCAAATCCTTGTGGGATACGAATCTTGTGGTGTTTGCATCAAGATTGTGTTAAATCAGTAGATCCGGACCATAATCACACATATTATTGAAAAAGAATAATTCAAACTCTATAGATTAAACAAGTTGAGTCTACATATCAATATGACTACTTCCTAATCCTAGAATCAAGAGTCTACTCCATAGAATCACTAAAAAATATTAGGAATACAAGTTGCAATCAAGACAATTCAGAAAAGAGAAAAGAAAAGCTTAGTCTCGATGTAGTGGCTTGTCTCCGATTGATCTTCGATCCAAATTCAGGGCGTTGAGCATCATAATCTCCTTGAATCTCCTCTCCATAGTCTTCTTGGGGCACTTGAACTACACCTAATCAGAATCTCTTTCTTAGATATGAAATTTGGCTTTAATAGGAGATCTCCAGGTGTCCGACATGATTTGTGCCCGCAAGCACAACCCCCCAAGTCGGGCACTATGGATGCTGGCGGGTGGAAGCACGGCCTGCCCGTGGTGGAAATTGGGAGTTATGTAGGTCTCTACCATGGCCCATGCCCGCTGGAATGAGCCACCCGTGGCGCTCACTGTATATGTTGGAAAGTCTAGCACGAGCTGCTCGTGGAGAACATTGGACGAGTCTGCATCTTCAGCACGACCCATGCCGGATGGCACGGGCCCTCCGTGTTGAACACTGTGAACTCCTGTTGATTAGGCACGGGCAGTCCGTGGAGGGCGCTGATAAGGTCTGAAGATTGAGCAACACCCCCCCCCTCCCGTGGTTTAGTGCACTGTGGCCTTCAAATTCTCAGCATGACCCCACCAGTTTGGTCATAGCCCGTGGTCGTGGCAGCTATTCTTCCCTTGGAAAAATTGTCTTTGAATCTTGCTTTGACTCTATTTTGCACCCTATCAAAGAAAATACACAAGAGACGCTCTACGAACTAGAATAATATCAAAATGAAGCATAAACAAGTGAAAACATGGATTAAATGCTCAATTCAAGGGATAAAATGTGTGCTAATCAACGATAAAAATCCAATATGAAATGCACACATCACATAACTCACCTTTTGTGTTTCTTGGTAGGTTGGTTCCATTTTGTATGCTTTTCCAACATTTGTGTTGGTTTTAAGAACATCTTCCATCTTTCTTTTTCAATTGGCAAAACATTTTCCATTGAAAAGTTGTGGGTGGGTTGTGCTAAAACCTTCCTACAAAGACATTTGTGAAACAAATATTTTGTTTAAGTTGTATTAAGTGTTATATTTGAGAGATATCGTAAGATAATTTTCTTATGGTATATACTATTTATTAGATAAATAAATATTTACTATTTGAGTGTATATTCTTAATGTATATAATTGGATTTTAAATTCATTTACTAAATGTCCGCAATACGATTCATAGCATGAGAGAACTTGTGATTAGATCACAACTAGTAAGCATCTCTACATGTGTAATTATGAATGTATTAAATTATTCCCTAGTCGATGAATTGATAAGTTTGGACATCATCGATTCTGAGACACTAGCACATATTATACTCCTTGGTTTAACCAAGCAGCTGCTTCTCACTGGCTGGAGATATTGAGATGTCGAGAGTTAAACATGGATGCTAGTTAAGGATAACTAGTTCATTGGAGTGACCTGCTATAAGACTTCATATGATTCTATACATATATGGATATGTCAATGAAGATCCCATTGCATCTCGAGTGCAAGTTTCCTTTGACTTGAGGTATTCAAGTCACCTTGGTCATGAAGACTTATACTTTGACATCTTAGTCGATACATCTCTACGGAGGTGTGGGTATAGGATGATTGGGTATAAGTCGAAGTACCCGAAGGTGTTTGAATAGGCCACAGAAGATTCAACGCTCCTTACATAAGGAGATGTATACCCTATGGTCACTCGTTAGGATTATTACTCGAAGTCTTTGGCCAAAGCATTACATGTCAAGAGTATGGTACTCTTGGATACTTGTCTGAGTAATTTGAATTCGTAGGATGAGGAAGTATAACTTGGGCTAGGTGTGACATAGTCAGTCTAGTGGAGACTGACACATAGACCATGTCCAAAACCAAGTGGGTATAAGATAAGTGAAAGGAATGAGACACGAAATAGTTCTGGGATTAACTATTAATTTTTTGATTAATTAGGGATCATGATGTACTACTAGGTTCCACTCATGATCGATCCATAATTAATGTTAATTATGGATGACCAACATAAACTAGGGACCTACAAGATCATATGCACTACGAGTTTATCTGAGAGATATAAAACAAATTTTAGAATTTGATTCTCAGATCGAGAGAGATTGAGTCTTGTTAGACCAGATGAAGGACAAATATGAAAGATATTTTTTGAAATGGAAGCATGGATGAGTCACATCTTTTTAAGACGAATTGGACCTTCTTTGGTTTAATTATGAACCAAATTGGTTTCATTTTAATTAAAGATGGTTTGGTTATTGAACCAAGGTGGTTCATTTATGAACCAAGATGGTTTGGTCTTGAACCAAACTTAAGGCTAATGGATATGGTTTTGGGTTAGCGGATACAAGTTTGAACTTGCTCTTCAAACTCGTTAGGAGATCTATATATAGATCAGGGTGGAAGAGAAAAAAATATCACTTGATTAAAAACCTAATTGTTAGGTTTTTTTATTGTTCTCCTCTTCCTTCTCCTCTCTTGCCGCCGTTGACCACAAGGAGAGTGTCTCCTTGCGTCGTCGCCATCAACTCTTGATCTGCTAGTTGTGGGTGTTCCTTCGGTCGGTTGTTAAATCGGTCGTGGTCATCATTGTTGCCCATATGTTGCCCCCCTTGCTTTCGGCACCCAAAGGGGCTGCTGCCAACGCCCAAAGGGGTTGTTGCCGCCTTGCTATTGGCATCCAAAAGGGATGCTACCATCTTGCTGTTGACGCCCAAAAGGGCTTCCACCGCCTTGCTGCCAACGCTCAAAAGGGCTTTCGTCACCTTGCTGCCGCCTTGCATACCTGAATAAGCCATCCCCTTGCTTCCGCTAGCCATCCACCACCGGACAACAACAATACCTTACTACTATGCTTCTCTCAAGTTGCTACTGTTGGAACAGTAGCAGAACTTATTGCTATGGTGTTGTCGTATCAGCAGGAACATCTTATCATGGGGCTGCCCTTGAAGCAATGGTTGCTGTCGAGTTTCAGCCACCACTGTACCTGTTGCCGCCTATTTGTAGCGGGTTTTCCAACCCTCGAACAACGGTGTTATGGCTACCGTCCATCTCGATTGGTACTGTCCAGTTGTCGTGTGCCACTGGGTACTAAGTCAAGAAGTGATCCATCTCTTGGATCGCTTCATCTCTCCCCCCCCCCTCGGCTAGTATTGAAGTAGAGACACAACACGTGACTTAGCGAAGTCGTCTCAAGGATAACTCACCGTGGTTATGAGTAGAGGCATGCCTCTTTTGGCTTGCTCATTGATTCCAAAAGAGGCTAGCAAACACTTTTTACAAGGTTCGATTACGAACTCGTAGGTATAATTTGTTATCGTAAAATTTAATTATATGGTTATATCTGGCGTGTTGTATCCTACATGCATGTGATGCATGTGTTGTAATAAAAATAATTTTTTATTTCTGCTTTCGCTGCGCATTTTGTGTAACATGTTCAACGCACGCGTCCGTTAGGCTCTCCAATAGTGGTATTAGAGCCAAATAGTGCTTCGATATAATCATAAAATTATTTTATGAGTCGTAGTTGGTCGTAAATTTAGATTTGGAAAGTTTTCTAATTTGTTAGAAAATTTTAATTTTGAAAAGTTTCTAATTTGTTAGAAAATTCCAATTTTAGAAAGTTTCCTAATTTGTTTGGAAAATCTAATTTTGAATTTTTTTTTGAAATAATTTAGAAAATTTTAATTTTGGAAAGATTCTAAATTAATTAAGAATATTATAATTATATTTCCTAATCTGTTAGAAAATTTCAAGTTAGGAAATTATTTCCTAATTAATTAGATTTTCTTAATTGAGAATTATTTCCTAAATAAAATATATAATTAAATTTGAAAAATTGTTTTCTAATTTAATTAAAGAATCTTAATTTATGAAAATTAGATTCTTAATCATATTTTATTTCAAATAAAATCTATGATAACTATGACATTATTCATGCCATGATTAGTTGCATTAATTATGTCATGTCATGTCATTTGCCATAATTAGTTGCATTAATTATGTCATGCCATGTTTATGCCATGCTATGTAGATAGTTAATTTATTTGCATGGAAAAGAGGATGAGACCGAAATCCCTTACAAAATAATTAAAGCCTACACCTTCGATTAATATGGTAAGAACTAGAGTTTGATTTCTTAATTGGGTTATTGGACTTACTCCAAGCCTGACTTGAAATTAGATATGTTCGAAGGATTGAGATATGACCTCATGATTAACGGGCTGACTTTAACTTGAAACATTGATTTGTTGGACTCACTCCAAGGTCAATGTGGATAGAGGTAAAGTTGGGTGATATACATACAACGTATACGTGTTAATGAGTTAACAACACAATGTTTATGTGAATATCAATTAGTTGATAGCATAATATGATAGTTATATATGTCATATATATAATTGGTATATGTGATACCTACCACTAGAGCTAAAAATGACTTGTTAACTCACTCCAAGGTTGTTCTTATTTATAGTGGATATCAACCCACTTGGAGAAAACCTGCGATCTCCCGAATTCAAAGTAAGGGTTCTTGAATTCGATAAATAAGTGAGATTCATCTATGTATGTAAATTGTTTACATTTACAGAGTGAAACATATCTCTCATGTTTGCTCGATTGTGTATTTCTAGTTTATGAGAATCAAATTGTTTTTTTTGAATTTGCGCTCAACTTTGGAAACAACCAAACTGACTGGGCCAAACTTCTTGGATTGTCTTTGAAACTTAAGAATTGTTCTCAAGGCCAAGAAAGAAGAACTGGCTCTAAATGGCCCATGTTACCATTGTGGTAAAATGGGACATTGGAAAATAAACGACAAGATTTAATGAGTCCATGAAGAAGAGAAAGGCATATGATGCCCTATCTCCTTCAGATACCTTAGAGATTGAATGTCATATTGTTTCTTCAAACACTTGGGTATTGAATATCAGGTGTGTCTAACATATATGTAATGACATAAGTGGGCTAAAGAATAGTAGACATTTCTTTAGATAATCAATCAACTTCATACACATGGCATTGTCACCTTGGTCAAATAAGCAAGGAATGCATGTCCAAATTGCACAAGTTTGTAATTTTGGAATCATTTGAATTGGATTCATTTGATACATGCACTTCATGCTTAAAAAGTAAGATGACTAAGTTATCTTTTAAGTGAAAAAGGTGAATGAGGGAATGACATATTGGGCCTTGTACATATCAATGTATGCGGACTAATGTCAACTTATGCGCGAGGAGGCTATAGCTACTTCATTACCTTTATCAATGATCACTCATGATTTGGGTGTGTGTATCTATTAAGATACAAACATGAGGCCTTTGAAAGATTCAAAGAATTCAGAAATGAAGTAGAGAAATAACTTGACAAAAGTATTAAAATACTTTGATCCGATCGAAGTGATGACTTAAGTCAAGAGTTTCAATATTATCTCAGAGATAATGAAATATTATCTCACAGGACTCCGCCTTACATTCCACAACACAATGGCATATCTAAAAGGTGAAACTGAACCTTGTTGAACATTGTTAGGTCGATGATAAATCATGCAAGTCTTCCAAAATCCTTTTGGGGTTCTGCACTCGAGACAACTGTTTACTTGCTAAACAAAGTTCTGACTAAGGTAGTCTCTACTACTTCATTTGAGATATGGATTAGTAAGAAACCTCATTTATCTTATTTGAAGATATGAGATTGTCCTTCTTATATGAAGAGGACTATATCAGATAAGCTAGATGTTAAGTCTAATAAGTGTCTATTTATTGGTTACCTTAAGGAAACTAGGGATTATCAATTCTATCATCCCTTGGAATAAAAGGTGTTTGTTTCAAGGTATGCTGTATTTCTAGAGAAAGAGTTTCTCTTGTAGGAAAACAGTGGGAGTGAGGTTGAACTAAGGGTAGTTCAAGAGACTCCAATAGAGACAAATGAGATGCTTAATTAAGACCCACAGCCTGTTGATCATAGGGATGAGATAATGGTTGAACCTATTGATACATCACCACTTCGTAGATCTAGTAGGGCATGTCTAATTCCTGAGAGATATGAATTTCTCATAAATGAATTGAGAGACATGTTACTCTTTGAGGATGAGAATCCTACTAGTTATGAAGAAGTTATGAAAAGTTTAGAAAGAGACACATGGTTGAAAGCCATGAAATTGGAAATGGATTTCATGTCTGAAAACCAAGTTTGGAACTTGGTGGACCCACCCAAAGGTATAACACCTATAGGGTGCAAGTGAGTTTTCAAGAATAAAGCTGACATGGATGGTAATATGATTACCTACAAAGCAACAGTGGTACAAAAAGGCTATCATCAAAATATGATATTGATTATGACGAAACCTTCTCACCAGTAGCCATTCTTAAATCCGTTCGGATACTCCTAGCCATAGAAGCTCATTACGATTAAGAGATATGACAAATAGATGTAAAAAATAGCTTTCCTTAATGGGAACCTTTTAGAGGTTGTATATACATGATACAACCCAAAATTTTCATATATATTGACAAAATAAAGTATGCAAGCTTCAATGATCCATGTATGGATTGAAGCAAGCTTCCAGGAGTTGGAATATCCATTTTGTTGAAGTAATCAAAAGTTTAATTTTTCACAAAATCCAAATAAACCTTGTGTGTCCGTGAAGGTTAGTGGGAGTACGGTCATGTTTCTAGTATTATATGTTGATGATATATTACTTATAGGAAACGATGTGCACATTCTAAAGCCAGTTATAGTTTGGTTGTTTAAGACATTCTCCATGAAAGGCATGAGAGAAGCAACCTATACCCTTGCAATTAAGATCTATAGAGATAATCAAAAAAGTTACTTAGTATTTCACAGTCTACATACATTGATAAAGTGCTAAAATGATTTAGCATGGAAGAATCCAAGAAAGGTTATCTTCCCATGTAACATGAGATTCACCTTTCAAAATTTATGTGCTAGACGTGGGTGATATGTGTAGATTATACGTGGGTAGATTATATATGAAAGGGGTGATATGATTATACGTGGGTATATTGATGTCAGTTTTCAGATAGACAAGGATGATTCCAAGTTCCAGTCTGGATTCATATTTGATGTGCATAGATTATATATGTTTTTAGACACTTTATATTGCACATCTACTTACATTTCATTGACATGATGTATATTATCACATCTCATTTTAATATGTTATCATGTTTTTTACTCTACATTGTTTGGAGATATGCTTTTTCTTTATTTTCATTGACAAGATGCGTTTCGGAGCAAAAATAGAGCTTAAAGGAAAAGTGGAGTGAAAAGCAGAGCAAAAAGTAGGGCAAGAAGCAACTAGCCAGGGCCAAGGCATTGCCATGCCTCCCAGGCATGATCGTGCCTTAGCCTCAATAGGAATCATGGCCCCGACCGTACCTCCTGGGAAAACCTAGACATGAGTCGTGCCTAAAAAACACGGTCGTGTCTAGACTCTCATGCTTCCTTAACACCTGGTCGTGCCTCCTAGCAATGGTCGTGCCTCCAGACTAGCTTGCCTCAACACTAGGTCATGCCTTCAAGGCATAGTCGTGCGCTAGAAAGCAGGGCTCGTGCCCAGCACTATAAAAGGGGATTTTTCATCCCCATTTCATAACTTTGGTTTGGGGTTCAACCCCTCTCCTTGGGGAAGGGTTCTCCTTAGGAAAAAATTCTAGAGCTTCCATCTCCTCCTCCTTGATGACCCATCCACCTCTGGAGCAAGGGAACACCTCCAAAGATGTCGAACCTCATGGATAAGTATTCTCTTCTTTCTATTTTCATGTATTGGGTTGTAGTTTGCTATTTTCTTCGTCTCTTGATTTTATTGCCTTGAAATGGAGTAGATTCTCCCATTTCTAAGATGTAGGGAGTAATTATGATGTGTGATTGATGTATAAACTATGTATAAGCACATTTCCTTGTTTAATGAAGTATTTATGTCTTGTTCGATGTGTATTGTGGCTACTACATGTTTGACGAAATGTGTGTGTGAGTAATGCATGTAGAAGTAAGGGATTTTCCTTTATGTTGAGGTTGCTACTAGGCTGGATAACCGGGGATCCATAGTGATAGAGGACACTCATTCAACTAGACTTACATACCCTTAGTGACAAAGGGTATCGATACTTACCCACTTCTTAGAGTCAAAAAATCTTGACATAAGGGTTATTCCTTGCTAGGATATTTTAATGGTATTCCATTAAGGAAATCTATTAGAATCCCTACAAGAATGTAAGCATGAAAAATAAAGAGATGAATATACATTAGGGACATTAATTTGCATCATAATGAAACTGAAACTCTAGAACCATTATCCCTAAACTCTTTTCTCTCAACCAACTCATCCCCTCTCACAACCAACTCTTTCTTGCTCTCTCTCCCCCTCTCTCCTTCTCTCTAGTTCACAAGCTTTCAACCAACCTTCGATTATTTAGATAACTTATTTTGCAAAATCACTAGTACTTAATTAACAGTCCCTGTAGATACAATAATCTTTTAGATTACTGACGACGTAACCGTGCACTTGCGAGAGCGTAACAAATTTTTGGCACTGTTGCTGGGGACTGTTTTCGATTAACATTAGTTGACTAACAATTTAGTTAATCTTGACATTTTTTATTTTTGTTAATAAAAATCTACAATTTGCTTTTCCATATACATAATACAAAAATACTGCATTTTGTTTACTTGTTCATAGTATTTTCTTTTTATTGATAAATTCTGCATTTTTCTTGTTTATTTTTAATTCTGCACCTTTTCTTTTCTAATAATTTTGATTTGGAGGTGATTATGATTTTGTTCCCAAGAACCTACTAATTTTTTTTCTTTTAAGATATGAAGCAAACTAACATGGCAAATAGGCCTTTAAGAGATTTTTACTCACCTATATCTGTAAGACTATCCCATTGTACCTCCACAGATTGATGTCGCTAACTTCCAACTTGACCTAGATTTAATTTCTTTGAAACAAGCTCACAAATGTGGAGGAGAAAATTTTGAAAATCCATACTTTCACCTTGAGGTATTTCAAGAATATTGTAGTACGGTGAAGTGTGAAGGAGTTTCAGAGAATGCTATTCAGTTGTTGGCATTTCCATTTAGCCTTAAGGGCAAAGCAAAGACTTGATTGAATTCTCTTCGTCCACAAAGCATAACGAGTTGGGAACAGTTGGAGCAATGTTTTCTGAATTATTTTTTCCCACCAAGCAGGACAACATTTATGAGAAATCAAATCCTGAATTTTGTACAAATAGAAGAAGAATCACTATTTGAAGCATGGGAGAGATTTAAAGGCTTATTGAAGCAATGTCCTCATCATGGGTTGAAGAAATGACTCACTATTCATTTATTCTATAAGGGGATTTCATTTTCGGATAAGACATTATTGGATTATGCTGTAGGAGATTCATTAATGAACAAAACTTTGAATGAAGCATGTGACTTAATTAATCAAGTGACACAGAACCTCCAACAATGGTCAAATCAAGATTGTATGGAATCTTCCTCAACATTCTCAAAAGTGCAAGCCATGAATTCGGATGTGAACAAAAAATAAGAACTGTTGCAACCACTCAAGAGTCTTGAAAATCATATAGAAGATATCATCAAGCCAAATGAGAGGTTT
>JBBUKS010504688.1:0-13977 GCA_038050645.1 Hedychium gardnerianum | reverse complement strand
CCCATTTCCTCTCCTAGGTTTTCTGCTGAAGTAAGAGTAGAGGCATATCAGCATATTTCCTGAAGAAAGCACTAGCAGATTAACTCATCCGTAGAAAGTACTGAATTTCCAACACCAACTCTTCCTTATGGCAAGTTTACAACTATAGTGTAGACAACAGTGTGTAAAGATTAAATAATTTCCATAGATTGACAAGAGCCTTCCTAAAAAATTCAGAAACAGCAATATAAATTTGATAGTGACTACTAGTAAAAAGAAACCAAACATTTTACTAACTTTGTATAATAGTGTAAAAGGAACTATCTTTAGGAAGGTCAAGCTATGGGAAATGTAATTCTGGGTTATCATTAAGACCTTGCCATCAAGCATGAAACTACATCCCCTTCAAAACTTAATGGGAATCCTTGCGAGAGATGGACGAGGTACTCATTGAAAAGGGTTCAAACTTCAAAGTTGAAGGATATCAAACCTATCTAATTAACGTAAAGCCTTTTCCAAGCGAATTCAAGCCCATTGAGACACTATTCTAGGAAAATAATTGGGTTTTCATTGCAACATTTTCTGATATTTTAATTTAGAGTTATTATTTTGAATCATAAAAACAAAATCTTTTTATTTCAGATATCCAGAAGCCAGCAAAATACTACTTTTACATGTAATATATGAAGATAGAAGAAACATCAAAAGTTCACATTACTTAAGCTTATCGATAAGTTTCAAAGATGCTGATAGGTAAGCTGACAGAAGATGATCAAGAAATAATGGATTCAACAAAATCATGATTAATGAGAAAAAAAAATGAATACGTGATGAAATCTTCTTTAGTACAATCAACAGAGATGGCTGGTGAATTATCAAGATATTCTATTGAAGCCAAATTGATAGCATAGCAAGTGTCGGCATACAACGTGAATTTTCATGTTTAGAGGCATACCATTTGTTCAACTTCTGAAGGACCTGGCAAGGCCCTTTTCGTTTGTTGACTAACTTTAGCACGCAGATCTTCTAATTCAGCCATAATGGATGTTATTGACTTGTCCAGAATGTTGGTGAATGCATGAATCTGATTTTCATCACCATTCATGTGAATATCAATCAATCCCAAACGAGAAATGGTCATGTTTAACCACTTCAAAAACTCCTTTGCTTCAGATAAATGCCTCTTGTTGCTCCCTTGTGATGCCAAAAGTTCATTGGTGCACCTAGTTACCTCCTGACGCAACAAAGAGATGTCTGATTCTCGACTTTGTAATTGTGACTGAAGGTTTTCCACCTCAGCAACAAGGCTTTCTGACAAGTTATACAATTCATCAAACTTGTTGACTGTTGTTGAAAGCTTTGCTAGGGTCTTTTCATGAGAAGCTTCAAGATTCTCCAAGGTAGTAGTCTTTTCTTCTATTGTACTTTGTAGCTCCTTGTTCCTGTTCTCTAGTCCTTCCACCAGCATCTCTTCTTCATCAAGTGCTTCCATGAGTGTTTCTATTTCTGAGAAAAGAAAAGGAAAAAAAGATAAATCTTAAGTTAAAAGCACAAATGTAATTCAGTACACATCAATTGAGCACAAAATAAATAATTAATAGTGAAAGAAATTAGATGCAGCAAAGACACATAAATTGCAGTTCAATGCTCACCTTGGTCTTTGGCAGTTAATGCATCATTCAAAGGTTTAACCCTTCTGTTTAGTTCATCCAATGACACCTCCAAACTGCTTAATTCAGATACTCTTAACTCTAATGATTTCTTGTCATTAATCATTGCTTCAACCTGCTTTTCTAAACTACAAATTGTGGTCTTGGCAGACTCTAATTCTGTAGTGGAACTCCTGGCGACAGCTTCAGCACCTCTTATCTGAGAAACAAGTTCCACAGTAATTCTATTTGCATGGACATCTTTTTCTTGCAGCTCTCTTTGCAAGTCCACGATTGTAGCTTTCAATTCTGAAGCTTTATTGCTTCTAAAGCTTTTAACGATGAAGAATAATCTGTCAGCCAAGGATCTGATAACTTCATCAGTGAGTGGAGTATTTCCTTTGGTTGACACTTGCCAGTAGTATTCGCTTGGTGATTTCCCAGATTTAGACACAAATTTTCCTACAAAGATCAGTTCATTTTCAACTGTTCCAGAGTGTCCATGCTCTATATCATTGATTAATTCATTGCATACTTGGTATATAAAGGACAAATTTCTATTTACTGCACCAACTTCAGTCTCTTTGACCATAATGGTTGACTCAAGTTTAGCTACCACTCCTTTTAGAAACTCGGATTCTTCCCTTTGAGACAAAAACTTCCTTCCCACAGACTCTATGTTTTTCACAAGATGGCTGGTTTGTTCAGCCAATGAGAAGGATTGTTTCTGCAGTTTTATCTTTAGGCCATTGAACTCACTCAAACAGTCAAGCACGCATTCAACACCAAAACCAAGATTGTAAGTCAAATTGCATCCCTCAGTAGGTTCATGTGACTTGAAATTTGAAAGATCATGAACAAAATTCACCTGAAATAGATCTTCACTTATTAGTACCCATGAAAGATGATAAACAAAATTAGAAAGAAAAACAATAAAAGGCTATTTCAATAGGCAACAGATGTGAGCCATAGAAAAGGAAAATAATGAAAGGAATTTCCTGCTCAAAGCCTCAAACCAACAAGAATCAACTCAACACTTGGTGCAAAACAAGCATAATTGAGACATCTTCCTTGAGGTTTTTTGTAGTACCATTCTTATATTAATCTAAAACTTAATCAACATCATACTTTGTGCTGATTATATATTTGTAAGATATTCAAAGGGAACCAAGTAGGTTCCAAGACAATCAATATATTCTATAGGTAGATATAAGTTAAATCAATTAGAGTTCATATTGGGAGGTATAGCAAGGTCAAACAAAAGCAAGGTTTAAAATCTTGACCCGTGCTGAGGTTTCAGTCCCAGATCGGAACGATACGGTTTCTGTATCGTATTGTGCCGTGCCGATACGATCTCGGTATTTTTTTATTTATATATAGTAATTGTTAGATAAATATGTTTATTGTGTATAATTTAAAAATAAATTATATATTAATTTAATAAGTTCTCAATTATTGAACAACTTAATAGGATTAAAAAAAATAATTAAATATAATTTTCTTTAAAGAAAATTGATCTATCAATAACTCGAATTAAAATTGTTACATCATAATTATATAAATTAACTATTTATTCATTTAATTAATTATTATTTTAAATAATATATATTTAAAATAGTAAAAAAATATTAAAATATCAATTAAACAGTAAAATAAAATACAAAATAATAATAATAATAAATTATCAGAATATAAATATGATTTATTCGAATTTTTTTTTTAAAAAAAAATTTAGAATTTTTAAATAAAATTTAAAACAGTAAAAAAAATTCATAATATCAATTAATAAAATTTATTATTATTTTTTTAATTTTAAATATATTTTTTTATATATTTTATTGGGATAATTTAATTAGGATTTATGAAAGTCTATTCGAAATATCACACTTCAGTTAGGATTTAGGGAATTGTTTGAATTAATTAAATACTTAATATTCGGGAAAAGAAATCGCGGCGACGGTAACAGAAATCGCAGCGTCGGAAGAGTCGCGGGACTCTTCCGAGGCCGCTGAAAGAGTCGCGGGACTCCTCCGGCGGCCCTGGAAGAGTCCCGCGACTCCTCCGGCGGCCCAGAAGAGTCCCGAGACTCCTCAGGCGACGTCGGAAGCGTCCCGCGATGGCGCGTATTGCGATCGACTGTCGCGTGCGATTCCTTCTGTCGCCACAACGTACGCGAAATTTTTGCGCATGCTGTGCCGGTTTCACTCCCATGGCGGAACGGTAAAAACCGTCTGTGCCGCTTGGTACGACACTGTATTTCAATCCCTAAATAAAAGTACTAAATAACTTTGTGTTAGAATTTAGAAAATATATAACCTGATATGAAACTACATAACAGAATAATATCCATATATCCCATCCCAACTAATTGGCATACATGGTATAGGAAAAGAATGGATAACTTCCTGGGGAATCTGTAATCATCATAAACAGCCAAACACAACAAATCCATGACAAGCTAGATGGCATATTAATGCAATGTTTAGACCCAACAGCATTATTTTATTCTTCTGGAAAATAACAAAATAATTAAGTTCCAAAATCACTGTTGGTATAATGATGCCTTAAATTTGCAAGTATTGTAAGCTCAAAGAAAGATGAACATTTCCAAAGATGATCATTTCCTATATTGAAGAGCTTCCTTACAAGCTTCCTTACATGTCATGTTGATTCATATTAGACATCTGATGATTGTTGTAACAGTTTTTTTTTTTAAAAAAAGGATATGAATAAGGCAATGTTTATTCTAATAAACAAATAACAAGGAAAAAATGGAAATGAACTCAAGAAACTCAAACCCGAATCCTAGTTCACCTCTTAAGAGAAGTGGGTTCATGTGTAGCATTATATAGATTTTAAAATCATCCACATTTTCACCAAGCCTACTTGCAGTAAAAACAACAGAAAAAATAGGCTCAACCTACTTTTCAGAAAATGACAAGTTTCATGAGGCAACAAACAGATCTGGGAATCAACCACGAAGAAACATAAATATTGTTTAAAAAAACAAAGATATCACAAAGTGGCGTCAAAAATATTGTATTTTAATTACCTCATGAAGTGGATTATCAACTGGAAAATTAACAGGGGGTTTGAAGTCTTTCCCTGTTTCAATAAATTCCATAAAAGCCTCAACATAACTTAGGAGGTCAAAATCCCTCATACACCAACTAGTAAGAAGACCAGAAAATTCAGAACAGTTATTCATCACCTGGCCAATGCCAGACCTTAATTCAGCAAGATTTTCAATCTGTTTTCTTTTTTCCTCAGAATAAAGCAAATTAATTTCCTCAAGATGGCGAAAAGCATCTGCTCTAGCAAACTCAGCAGCATCTTTCTGTTTATATGCCTCAAAGAGTGCAGCTTCTGCTTTCCCAAGTTCCTCCTGCAGGATATCAGTCCTTTCTTGAACTTCATTCAACTCAGCTAGTAGCAGCTCAGCTGTTCGTTTGGATTTCTTTGCTTCTTGTTCTGCAGAAACTACTGCTGAATGCAATTCAAGATTTAGTTTTCCAATTTCTTCCAACTTCTGAGCAGCATCTATGCTAGTATGTTCTTTCCCAATATCAATGCCATCCAAAGTCTTCGATAATTTACTTAATGTCTGGTTACTGTTAGCCAAATGCTGTACAGTCTCTTTAAACTGATTTTCTAATATTTCTTTTTCTGATTCTAATGCTTCTACTTGCCGGTTCTTCTCAGAATTCAAATGTGTTATCATAATATTCATCCTCTCAATTTCTTCCTTCAGGCCATCTCTTTGCTGCACAAGTCCTTTTCCTTTTCTGACAGCAATATTTAGTTTCTCTCTGATAGAAGCAGACTTTTCCTCCTCCTGAGTAAGGTGTTCCTTCAATGCATCCTTTTCCTTGCAAATTGCATCTAATTGTGACGACAACAACTTGTTCTTTTCAATTTCAGTGGCCATCTCTTCCTTCAATGATTCCTGCTGTCTACTTATCGCCTCTATTTCTGCACTCAAAGATAGGCACCTCTCCATAAATTCATTTTTTTCCTCTGTCATCAAATTCAGATTAGAGATGGCATTGCCAAGTTCTACTCTCATGTTTCTTAACTCATGTGCTATGTTATGTGAAACATCTCCTGATTCACTGTTACTCGTGGAAATTTTGCTTTCAGCAGAAACAAGCTCCACAGCATCTTTAGGCACAGATCCTGTAGAATCTTCAGGCACAGACTTCTCTGCAACAAGGTTTATGTATCTATCAACAAGTATTTTCAGTTGTAGTTCCAAGCTCTTGATTGCACTACCATCAGAAGGAACTGCAGGATGATCAGATTCTTGGATTGCATTATTTACCAAATCAAGCAGTCTCCAAATCTCATTTTCCATATCTTGGAATTGCAGGTTCTCTTGCACCTTCTCAGTCAACTTTTCCTGAAGGTTATTTATTGCTCTT
This sequence comes from Hedychium gardnerianum, assembly GCA_038050645.1. Taxonomy (NCBI): domain Eukaryota; kingdom Viridiplantae; phylum Streptophyta; class Magnoliopsida; order Zingiberales; family Zingiberaceae; genus Hedychium; species Hedychium gardnerianum. The sequence goes on along the minus strand of JBBUKS010504688.1, from coordinate 7,928 downwards.
TGAAAATGATCTCTGTTAACATCTTGTGGAGCAATTTTCTCTGAAAGCTCATGATATTCAAAGTTTAGCCTGTTCAGTTTTTCAGAAAGAATATCTTTTTCAGATTTAACAATTACAATCTCTGCAGTGACTTCTGATAACTTTTTGTATGACTCTTCTAGATTGATAGTGAGAGTGTTTGAAGAAGCTTCAAGATCCTTGATCTTCGATCTCAATGCATTGCTTTCCTGCTGTAATTCAGCAAGTATGTTTTCAAGCCATTCAATTTTATCTTCTGGTTCCAATTTAGTCAATTGCAGAGGCACGTTAATTCTATCCAGCATCTCTTCCCATTTCTGCACAAGGCTGTTACTCTCGACTAGAGACTGTTCCAGCATATCATTGTGCTCAGCCAGACTGTAAAACTTCCCCTCTAACTGCTCATATTTGCTTTTTAATTCATCAAAACTTGGATTTGAAATTGCCTGAGAATCATCCCTCCAACAAGAATCCATAATCACAAAACCAGCATCAGAATGTGATCCCCCTCCTATTGAACTTCTTTGATCCCCGTCAGTCATAGCAACAGATGAATTCCCAACTGCCATTTTGGATAGCAACTCAACTTTGTCTACTATGTGTCTTGCATGGAAATGTTCAGGCAGATCCAAATCTTCCAAAACTTCTTCAATCCTCTGAAGTACAGAGTCCTTTAGAAGAAAAGAATCTCGCAATGCAGTAGCAGAATTTCGAATATAAGATAGCTCAGACTCTAGAGCTTCTATTCGGTCAACTTCAGAATAAGATTTCAGCTTGCGCTCAACTTCTTGCAGCAATGCTTCTTTAGATTGTAACTCATGTGAGCACTTTTCAAGCTCAGTTGACTTCTCCAGCAAAGTTTGCTTGAGATTATCTCGTTGGACAATTAATCCTTTACCTTTTGCAACGGCAATACTAAACTTCTCTCTTACTGAAGACAGCCTTTGCTCTGATAGCTCTAGCTCAGAAACTTTCAGATGCAACTCTGAATGAGAAGATTCAAGAGCATACTTCATTCTGCTTGTATATTCTTTGAAGAATTGCAACTCAATTTCAAAATTGATATTTGACATACATAAAGAGTCCAACTGATCCTGAAATTCAAACAGTCTAGGCATAAAGTCTTCCTGCATCAAGGTAGGTAACTGCAACGACCACCGATGTTCAGGAATATGAGGAAATACGTTCACTTCAAATAAATATTTCTTTGACAAGTTAATAAGTTCAACTGTCTCTTCATGTTCCTGAATATAAAGGCCAATCAATGTCTCTAGCTGCAGCAAGGAATTAAAGAAGTCATTATCACCAAGATCAACAACTCGAGTGAGTTTGTCACTTCCAGCCAACTTTTGGGGAGTAAAGAGATCCATATTTGATTTATGATATTCCACTTTTCTGATTAAAGCAATACATTTTTCCTTAGCCTCCTTGAAAACAACTTCTTTCTTCAGCAAAATCAAATCAGCTTCATCTTTGGCTCTTAGTAGGTCATCCAACCTTTTCACTAAAGAATCATATTTCCCAATGAGCTCTTGGATCTCTTCATCTTTGGTCAATAATATTGACTCTAAATCATTACTTTTAGATAGAAAGAAAAGACGCTCGTCCAATAACTTCTTTAGATGCGTAGTAAGTGCTTCGCAACGTTCAGGCAAAATTTGCAAAATTTCCTCATCTCTCAGATCAACATCTAGTGCCCCGATGTTTTCACATGATTCCTTGAGCAGTTCCCAAATGCTTCCATACATTCTATGCATTTGGCCAGAAGAAAATTGATTCCTGTCTGCGAGAGCAATTAATAATTTGTTTTGTTCTGTGTATGAATTCTTGAGAGTATTAAACTCCAAATTCGAAGCATTTAGTTTCTCATGCAGATTGTTGAACAATTCTACAGCAGCATCAACCGAAGCCATGATAACTGAAGCAACATCAATATTATCAGAAATCTGAAATAAACTATGTTTATTTAACTTTTCAATGGCCCTAAAAATCACTTCCTTAAGTGAATCTCTCTCGCACTTTAGAGTAGAAAGTTCACCATCAACTTTTAATTGCAACTGTTCTATCTCACTCAGAAACTTCCCCATCTTATCATGAGTATCTTGTTGTATATCGTCAAACTGACCTTCAAAGTTCTGTACTCTGCATGAATTACTGGACATCTGGTCTACAAGAGCATCAATTTTTTCCTCAAGAGCGTCACTTCTCTTCTTGAGAGCTTGAGAATCCATCTGAAAGTTTTTTGAGGTTGATATATCATTCCATTTCTTTACCATATGTACCTCAGCTTTTCCAATTTCCAGTTCTATCCGCTCAATTGCATCTCTAAGACAGGACGTTTGTTCCTTCATTACTGAATATGCATCGTCCAACTGCCCTTGCCCTCCTTTACATATTTGAAGCTCTTCTTCTGCAATATCAAGATTTTGTTTTGTTTCAAATGATTGTATAAGCTGTGATACACCAGATGCTCCGGCTCTTCCATCTGACCTCAAGGACAATGATTGTAAATGCATTCCTTCAATTGACTTCTGAAGACTCTCCAGTACATCTTTGGCCTCTTGCAAATAGTCTTCCAGAACTCCCATGACAGAACTGTCTGCATAACCATAACTCTTTTCTCCGGCATGATACTCAGTTTCATGCGACATAGCTTCTGTTGGGATGCAAGATGACTTGAACTGTTCATATTCTATCTCTTTTAGCTTAGCTTCATGGATAGCCAAACTGCTTGACAGATACAGATTAATCTCTGCAAGTTGATCAAAGTTCTCTGACTCCATATTATACTCAGCATCATTTTGTCTTTCAAGTGCAGTACATAAGCTCTCTTTTTTCTCCAGCAATTCAGAAACAAGTATTGCATTCTCATTTGCTAAAAACTCCTTTTCCTCTGCAATTGCATTCCTTGCGTCAACTTCTGAAGTGAGCCTTGTAGTTAACTCTACATTTTCTTTCTGTAAAATTTCCAGTGAATCCTTGCAAGCAGCTAACTCCTCCAACTGATGCACCATTTCCTGTTGGGATACTTCAAATTTTCTCTGCAACTCCATAAAATTATCATTGAGCAAATCAGATTCTTGTTCTCGTGAAAGTAATCTGATCTCAAGTTTTTCCTTCACAGCACTCATATCTTGGAGCTCATATCTGAATTGTGCCAGCTCCTTATCAGCAACTGCAGTTTTTTCCTGGGTTTCTTGAAGTAAACCATAGAGTTTTGACATTTCAGCAGCAGACTGCCTGCAGGAATCGTCGTGCATCTCAACTTGCACTTCCAGTTGAAACTGGAGAAAGTCCCTTGAAATGTTTGCTAAGTAAAGATGCCTTCTAACATTTTCCAGTGCATCTGCAAAACCACTGCAACTTGTTGGCATAGGACGCATGACTAACAAAGAAACTTGGTCAGTTGAACCTAAAATTGGGTAACAGGCATCCTCCTTGAAGGTCTCACCAACCTCATGAAATGAGGAAACTTCTTCTGGAGGTTTCTCACTTGACCTGCCCTCACAATGTACAGCCTCTCCGAGGGAGTTTTGTATGCTTCTTCCTCTTAGAATCCCTGAATCTCCTATAGAAGAAACATGCTCCTTCCCATGGGCAGCAACATTTTTCTGAGAAAGAGCTTGCGGTGAAGAAGTATGGTCAGGAGTAGGTTGAAAAGCTGGAACCTCCAAGTTATCTTCTACTGTTGTTTGGTTTGAAAATGGCATGTCCAAACTTTCTTCAAGCAGAATAACCTTGCCTGGCGAAACCTGAGCTGGCATTTCTTCATTTATATGGTAAATACTGGTATCCACCTCTTGAGCATCTTCAGTTAGGGTAGAAAACACAGAAACTTCTTTGTCAATCCTTTCATCAAGATCTTCAGAAGCAGCAAGGTCTTTAGGTATTTCATTTTGCTCCATGTCATGATTACTTCCATTCTTCTCGGATGAAGTTAAAGGAATAACTATATCCTCATCTCTTTCAACAGGTAAAGCAGACCATCCAACCAGATCGTGAGACACTGCAATATCTGAACCAGGTTCAACTGTGGAAGCTTTCACTTTATCTCCATCAGTACCCAAAGCTAATCCAAGAGTACTTCCACCAGCCTCATCGATCCTATTTTGCACTGTTCGAATTCCAACTGCTGAGTTCTCTCCATTACAATGTTCCATACCAGAAGATTTCGTTTCCTGCATTGCACCTAACCATCAAGACATGAGAATACAATCACACATAACCCCGCAACCCCTTATATCTAATTCATCCCTCCCAGCCAAATACAAATAGAAAGGAAAAAAAGAGTATAGCTAAATCACAAACTGTTTCCCCGACCTCTTTATTCATATCCAAAGCTGAAGATGAACCTTCGCCAATAGGAGGTTCAATGTCCACTCTTTCAGGATCCTTCCTATCATCCAGAGCTCCATGATCAACCATTTCTGAGGAGTTCACAGTTGGAAAATCCACGCGACCGACCAGATCCAATGTATCCATTGTCAATGCATCAGATTCAACAGTGGAAGTTGAGGTGGCAATCTCAGGCTCTAAGATTTTCGTCAACTCGTCGGCATGAACATCCTTATCCTGCTTGCTGCCTCGGTTCGAAGATTGAGCATCCTTATTCCCGCCCTTTTGGTCTTTCTTCTGTCTAAATTGTCGAAGCTGGTACGCAAAAAAAAAAAAAAACAGCAGAAAAATCAAAAATAAACCAACAAAATCAATAACTCCAACGACACGGATGGAAATAAACAATTCTAACCAACGATAACGACAAAAAGAAAACGAAAAAAAAAACCTTTTTGCGGCCAGCGGCGAGGTGATCTGATTTCTTACTTTTATCCATGGAATCAGCAAGGAGCAGTCGCAAACCAAACGGCGTTGCGGAGATCAACTCTGCCTCAGAGGCATCTGAATTGTCGGAGCGACAGACCTTAGAGCGATCAAATCGCTCCAGCCTCCAGTTGAGGGGCCGGTCTTTCAAATAAAGGGAAAAGAAATGTTCGAACCCGCAATCGAACGAGCCAACATTCTCAGCGCTCGAAATCAGGGATTCGTATTAATCGCACCTTCGTTTCCTCATCAGGCGACAGTGGCGTTCTTCTTCTTCTCCGTCGTCTTCGGGTTCGGTTGCTGGCGTCATTGGTCCGATCGCGTTCTCCGAATTAAATCTTGCGAACGCATGATCAGATATCGGGCGTTTGTTTCGATCCGATATAGAAGGATCCGATACCTCGGCCGATTTATTTATGGAACACAAGTTTATTAAAACGGATGAGGGTGAAAAAAAATCAATTAAATTGATTGAATTAATCGAATTTAAAACTTTGGTTGGATTTTTTTTAGAAATTTAGGTTTTTTTCAAAAAAAAAATAGTTAATTTAGTTCATATTCGATTTTAAAAAAATTTATTCGATTAAATTAAATAAATCGAATAAATTAATTTTTTTCATCGAATTAAATTTTTAAATCCGAATTTTCAAATCGAAATCAAATTTTTATTAAATCAAATTAATTTTTTTTATCCTAATTAGATAAATTCGGTTAATTCGGTTAAATCGATATTTTGTTAATTCAGTTCAGTTTGGTTTTACCGAAAAATTCTATCGATTTAACTTGTTCGAAAAAAAAATAAATTCAAATCAATTTTAATCGAATACTCACTAAATATAATCTTAGTCTCTAGTAAATAGACACGCCGAAAGATAATTTAATTAAATTATGATTCTGATTTTTTAAAATTAACATTATGATAGTTAAGCATGCATGCAAAAAGAAAGAGGAAAGAAAATTGAGGAGAGAAATGAGAAAAGTGGTTGCATTTATAAGAGAGTGGAAAAAGAAGAGAGATGGAGAAAAAGTCAAATTTAGTAGAAGGATAAAATTGAAAAAAAAAAAGTATGCTGTTGGATAATTACCAAAGTATAATGCGCTTTTTGATCAATTCACAAACCTGTGTGCGACTTTTGATAAATTGTCGTATAGAAGCTGACTTACAAAATACTTAAAACGAGATAAGATATATTATCAATGGGCAATAATAAATCTTTACTATTAAAATACAAGAATTAAGGTATACAAATTGGAAATAGAAGAAACTGTCATGTATATTAAACAATTAATTAGTCTTGGAGCAACCCAACGATCTTCTTCCAAACATAAGAGTCTGGCTTTCATAGTAAATAAAAGATCCGAACAAAAACATGATCAGTCCAGAATGATTTTTAATTATAAATGACTAAATGACAATTGTCAGAAAGACGGTTATAAAATATTTGATAAAGACCAACTTCTAAACAAAATACAAACTCAAAATGGTACTCTAAATTTGAAATGAAATCAGGATTTTGACAAGTGAAAATGTCATCCTGACTCAATCGAGTGGATAACCTTCTCATGTCCAGAAAAATATTTTGAATGATTAGTAATGTCATTCAGACTTAAAGTACAACCTCAAGTTTTTCGAAGAAAAATGAATGATATTTTTCGAGATGTATATATGTTTACATGTGTTTATATTGATGATGTGTTAGTCTTTTCTAAAACCAAAGACAAACACTATGACCATCTACACATAATTTTCAATTTATTTGAAAAACATGGACTAATATTTTCTCGTAAAAAAATGAAACTAGCTACTAAAGACATAGAATTTCTAGGAGCAAAAATTAGACAAAGAAAAATTACACTTCAACCTCACATTACTCCTAAAATACTTACTTTTCTCGATAAAATGGAAGACACTAAAACTCTTAGAGCATTTCTTGGACTTCTTAACTATGTCAGACATTACCTCAAAGTCATAGGAAAAATTAGTAGACTTTATACAACAAAACTTCAATACATGACAGAAATATTTTAACCAACAAGTTATAGCACTGGTAAAATAAATCAAAGAGATGGTTAAAACCATTCCAGTATTAACTCTTCCACTTGACTTAGATCATATGGTCATTGAGACCGATGGATGTGAATATGGATGGAGAGGAGTTTAATTTAGAAAAACTTTCAAATACGATCCAAAAACATCATAAGCCTTATGTAGATATGCCTCTAGAAAATTCAAAGAAAAATGACATTTAACTTCTTGAGATTATGAAATCTTAATGGTAATTTATTGTCTTGATGCATTTATACTTTTCATCTATAACAAATAAGAAATTACCATAAGAACAAATTGCAAAGCAATTGTAAAATACAGCTAGTAGACAAAAGGTCTAGGAAAAAGTCTAAGTACAAAAAGATGACTTAAATTTACTGATACAATTATAAATAGAAGATTAAAAGTCTAATGAGAACACATCAAGGGAATAAATAATTCACTGGCTGATACTTTATCTATACTTTTACATTAAAAATATTACATTCGCGGAAGTTATGGATCGACAAAAGAAAGTTCATACTTTTCCAATAAAAACCATGAAATTCGGTAATCAAGAACTCCAACAGTTCACTAGACATGAAGACCAATTTCACTTTGACTCCAGAACAAAACTCGATACTCTACAAACTTGTTTACTTGATAATATTTGTAATATCCCTACAATACCAGAAAGTTCTAACTACAAAATTGCTATTATCAATGATTTATCCAATTACTTCTTAACGACAGTCAAAAAACCAGAAAGCAAGAGATTTTCTTACTATGTTGTTTTCTCTGGTACACAAGCCGGAGTATACTGTAAGGTAGTCTAGGGCGCTAAACACGCAAATGCGCAGCGGAAAGTCCTAGATCCGTTGCCACCGGATCCGTGCGAAGATAAAAATATTTACATATACTAGGTTTTCTTCTAGATCTACACTAGATCTACGTGAGTGTATACCTTTGAAGCGAAGCCCTTCGCAATGCCGCTCGTCCAAGATGAGGTTGGATCTAGCACGCTCAAATGCTCGTGCCTCTAGTAGTATCCACACGAACAAGAGGT
>JBBUKS010504661.1:0-13979 GCA_038050645.1 Hedychium gardnerianum | reverse complement strand
ATAACAATAAGACTTAACTCTGATCCTTTGACAACATCAAAACATAGGTTTGATTCTGGTGCTCCCTGCACCAACACATACGTGGTAGAGAGTTTCTCCAGCATCTCGTAGCTAGATAGCTACCTCGTGTCTGACAGTGAGGTAATTCATGGTAGAGTGTTTCTCTTGCAGACAGGGATCTTGACATTTACGGACTACCTACGAGTATCGTAGTAGAGTGTTTCTCCCGCAGTCCACAACTGACGAGTTGGGCGTCTTGTTCATTTGTATACCCTGTGGTGGAGCATTGCTCCCACATACAATACCCCAATTACTGATACTTGTATCAATATACACATATGAGCTTCTGTACTTATGCTAATTATTGATGGTACATGCATAAAAGATGTTATACTTATATTGATTATTGAGGGTTCATGCATTTGAGATGTTGTACCCATGTTTTTTTGTTACTGGCACTACTTACTATGTGTAGTTGAGTAGGGTTCTTCAGTAGTAGTAACATACAGGTTGTCATCATACGATGGTGAGTATATTCTTCTTCGAGACTGTATACCTTTGAATTACTATATACCTTTAAGTTTCTATACTCTTTGTTCATGCACTATCTGTCTTATACCCGCTGAGTATTCCTTTCTACTCACCACCCCTGCTTCCTATTGTTGTTTCCATGTTAGTAGGTATATGATGATTGGGTCACTTGGAGAATATCTGCCCACGTCGTCCCACTCCCATCGAGCTACGATTTTATTTTCATTTTGTATCTGTTAGTATTCGCTTCCGCATTTAATTAATTTATTGACATTGTATTAATTAATTCGCATTTGGACATTTAGCATTTATTCGGTTATATATTCGGAGTGTTAAGTCGAGCCGGCTCACTATTCGATTGTTTGGATTTTATGTGTGGGGTGGACCCCCCCTAGTATTTCTTGTTGGATTTTCTTATACACTGCGTGGTTATGAATACCCGGATAGGGTATTATATCTATATATACACTGCATGGATGTGATTACTTGAGTAGGGTATGATATATTTGTATTTGTGTTGTGGTTTTGTAATAAAAACTGTGATTGTTACAAGGGGAGTGCTGTCTGTTTTCAACGGATAAGTATACTCTTGAGGCGTGACATCCTTTATCTAAATCAATTTATTCATAGTATTTTTTTCTTAATCATAATGAAAAGAAACGTAAGACTACTCAAAAGGAGGCTAGCTCCTTGATCCCTAGCCATAATCCTAGGTTCTTTACTGAAGACTTAAACCAATCCTTTTGTAGTAAGAAATTTTTAGTTGTTGGGACTCGATATCTTGACCTCTCCTTTTATCAGACTTACTGTCCTGAGATAATAGACATCATACAATATTATTCACTAGACAGTTTAGTCTACTGTAAACATGCATACAACCACACTTTCTGCACTGAATTTTATCATAATCTTTTTGAGATTGATCCCCATCATCATAAGACCAGAGTAGCATCAAGGGATATGATGTTTTATCTTCATATATTTCTTCGCTTCCTACGCATCTGACCCTCGAACAATCAAATGTTTTTGTTTCCATCTTTTTCGGACACACTACCTGAACCATTTTCTCATCTGACCTTAGACATCATGTATGTTGACTTCTTCCAAGGTCCACGTCCGAAGAAGATGTCTTCAGTCACTCTTAGTCCAAATGATAATGCATTTTTTAAAATGATTGTCTCCTACATTCATCCCATAGCATCACGAGACCTAGCAATACTACGTCCAGTGCATCTCTTTCTAATGTACGCACTGAGACATAGGTTAGACCTTGACTTAGGGTACTGGGTCTATAGGTCCATCATTTACTATTCGGGGTATAGTACCTCGAATAAAGTTCACATGATTCAGTGTCATATTCTCACAGCCATTATCGCATCATTAGGTATTGGTGTCAGACGTGGAGAGTTGATAGAGTTATCTGATTTTCACCTTGTTGGAGTCCGACAGTTGTCCCTGGCTGGGATCAAGGCTAGTTCACAAGGCCTTGTGTATAAGCGTACTCATCCATGCTATGTTTGACCTATTGGAGAGGAGGCCGTTGCTGAGGATGAGCCGGTTGCAGTCGAGGAACCCTGTGACCCACTAGTAGTCCAGTATTTTTCCCTGACTCCACTACTGGATGCAGATCAGGGTACATCATCTACAACTCCTCCATCTACTAGCGATCCTTACAGTCAACTTCGTGACGACATCTTTGGTCATTTCGACTCACTCCAGATGATAATTCAGGATCAGTATGCTTCATTCCAGGGGTAGCTCACAGACTTTCGTCAGGAAATGATTGATCGGGTAGATACTCTAGAGGCAGAGCAGAATAGAATGTTTGATTATCTTCATGCTGCACATGACTCTCCGCCTCCTCCATCTAACTTTTGATCTTGTTGCATTTTTGGACCGAGACCTACTTGTTTATTTGAATTGCTCAGACTTTGAACTATCTTAGCTTTATGCTTTATCTGATGATGTAGATATTTTAGTACTTTGCATGTGTTTGATTCTTTAACTGATTGCTATTGCCTGAATCAGAATTTATTAACCTAAGACGACAACTAGGAATGTGTTTTAGAATAGGTTTTATTTTTCAAAACTCAATCTTTTCAAAATTGCTTTAGAAATTTCAAAACTTTTCAAAATTATTTACTTATAGTTTTCTAAACTTATATTTTTTGAAAAACTATTTTCTTGTAGTTTTCAAAACTTATGTTTTTCAAAAAGTTGGTATATGGAACTAACCTAGGTCATACCATAGATAACATGAACCTATAGACTTAGGCAGCCAACATCTCACAAGCACATTATGGTTCCTTGCTTGTATATAGAGACACTTAGAATGATGTGAGATGCTTAGAACTTAGCTCAGATTTCAGATGCTTATTTCAGTGTATCGCTATAAATCAAGGGCTTTAAATAAAAATTGATTAAGTTGAGAACTAAATTGCACCTATCACTCAACTTAACTAACCTTAGTCAAAAGCTAATATCTTATGATAAACAGGTAAAAACTAAAGTTAAACATTTCAAATAAAGATAATTTCCAAGATGTTTTTATTCTTTAAAGTATTTTTTAAAAACTATACATGTCATATCCTGCTTGGACTTTAGGATGCATTTATTCAAAGTTACCATGATTTGCCTTGAATATAGATGACAAATTAAGGGGGAGAAACTATTATTTTCAAAATACCGCTATTTTCAAATTTTTGGAATAAATGTTTTTGAAAACTCTTCAAAATTATTTTTTGGTAAATTTAATAAATTTTGGTGTCATTCTTCAAACTTATGAGCCTTTCAAATTTTCAAAATAATTTTTCAAAAATTTCTAAGTTATCCTTAAAATCTATTTTTCAAAAAACTTGGATAACTCCTTGAAAAACTTTCTTAATCTTCAAAATTTTTATCTTTTGGAAAAATGCACTGTCAAAAGACCATTTTTTAAGACCCCATTTTTTAATGTGTGTTAAAGGGGGAGAGATGTTGAATTTAGGGGGAGAGTTTAATTTGAAGGGGAGTGCTCTTTTTAGAACTTTACTCTGAAATACTTAACAAACTTTGAACTTAAATTGCCAAACATCAAAAAGAGAGAGATTGTTGGTGTAGAGAGCACCAGAATCAAACCTATGTTTTGATATTATCAAAGGTTCAAGTTAAGTCTTATTATTATTTGATGAACTAATCAAGTGTGCAGATGCTCAACTCAGAAAGTCCTAGTAGGTCAGCTGGACCCGATATTAGGCAAGGGAAGTCTCAGCAGATCGTGGAATCAGGTAGGAAGTCCAGATGGATCAAGAGGACATGATATATGGTAGGTGGATTCGATAGGTCTGGAGGACCTGATATCAAATCAAGTGAAAGCCCTGACAGACCGATCCGATGCTGAGCAAGTAAAGTCCAAACAGGTCCGGAGGATCCGATGTTTGGTAGGTGAGTTGAGGTAAACACTTGGAGTTAGTGCAGTGAGGTCGTGTCCCAGCATGGACAAACCTTAGGTGCTGATCCAACTGAAGAAACCAACAGAGATTTTTAAGTTGAGATCAAGACAGTCCCAACTGTCATACTCATGCATTTCTATATTTATCTAACTCTATTTTATAGGACTTCTATTATTATTATCTATGCTAAATTTGTTTTGTAGATAAAAATAAATTTCTAGTTGAAAGTAGGTTCGGTCGACCGAACAAGAGGTTCTGTCGATCGATCAGACTAGATAGGTTGAGACTCCATCGAAGTTTGGCAAAACATGATGAAAGTCTTATCAATCGACGAATCCAGAGTATTAGTCGACCGATTAAAGCCAACATGACGCAGAGATCAGATCGAATCAACTCAGAAAAGGAATTTACTGGGATCAGTCTACAGATCAGTTGGATCAGTTGATCGATCCAATTTTGGTAAGGATAGCGATCAGATCAAATCAACATAGAAAAGACAAACACCAGGTTCCGTCGACATATCAGGTGGATCATTCGACCGAACATGCATGATTTCAGGGATCAAATGAATCGAATCAGAGCAAAGAAGGAAGGCGCGGGGTTCAGTCGACAAATAGGAGGAACAGTCGACTGAAAGGTTTAGTCGACTGATAGAGTTTTTAGTTGATGAACATTGCCTATAAAAGAAGCCCTCAGGTTCCGAGCTGAAATACAACTCTCACTTCTCTAAATCACGCTCATACTGTGACCATCTGTGCAACTGCTACTCCTACTGCACCAAGAGGCTTGCCGACAACCTGCTGCTACTTGTAATCTTAAGTTGTCGGTATATTCTATTTCATACTTGAATCTTATTGTATATCTCATACGTGTACGATCTTGCTTCTTATCTGAAAGATTTTGAAGAGAACACTATATTAGATTGCCCATCGAAAGCGGCCAAAGGTCGCGGACCTTCGAGTAGTAGTCGTTGGACTACAAACCAAGTAAAATCGAATTGTGTACTTATCTTTACTTTCTATTGCTATAATTCTGTTATGATGAGATAAATAAATACATTGTTAGGCTGTGCAAGTGTGGTTGGAAGAAAAAAAATATTTTCTGGGAGTTGTCATATTGAAAGTATTTACTCATTTGACATAATTTAGATGTGATGCATGTTGAGAATTTTTTTCCTGATAATATCTTCAATACTATGATGAATGTCCCTGGAAGAACTAAAGACACCGCAAAATCACATGAGAAATTAAAAAAAATAGTTAGCAGACCTGAGTTGTATCAGAAAGAAACAACAAATCAATTTTCAAAGGCTTGTTATACATTGGACAAAGAAAGTAAGCAAGCTTTATGTAGTTTGTTGAAAGAAATCAAATTCCCTGATAGGCATGCCTCGAATGGCCTGATGCATGGATATGAACAAGTTAAAAATATTTGGAATGAAGAGTCATGACAGTCATGTGTTCATGCAAAGACTTATTCCAATAACTTTCCATGACCTACTACCTAATAATGTTTGGCAAGAACTCACAAAATTGAGTCTATTTTTCAGAAATTTGACAGCGAGGTGTATTATGATGACCAATATGCTTCGGCTAGAAACAAACATTCCTCTTATACTACGTAAGCTTGAGTGCATATTCCCACCCAATTATTTTGATTCAATGGACATCTATCAGTTCATTTACCTTACGAGGCACGACTAGCTGATCCTGTGCAATACAGATGAATGTATCCATTTGAATGGTTTTTGAGGAAAATTAAAGAATAATATTCATAACAAAGAAAGAGTTGAGGGGTCGATATGTAATGCTTATTTGATTGAAGAAACATCTTCTTTTTGTGCATATTATTTTGCTGATAATGTGAAACTAGATATCGCAATTATCCTCAAAATTATGATGATTAAAGAATAATATTCATAACAAAGAAAGAGTTGAGGGGTCGATATGTAATGCTTATTTGGTTGAAGAAATATCTTCTTTCTGTGCATATTATTTTGCTGATAATGTGAAATCGGATATCGCAATTATCCTTGAAATTCTGATGATACTCAACCGATAGACCTAGAGATGTTTTCTATTTTCAAATTTCTTGGTAAGCCAATGGGTGCATTTGTTTTGAGATAGTTAAATCAACAAGAATACCATGTTACAAGAACATACATACTCCTGAACTGTGACAAGGTCAAACCCTATCTAAGGTAAGTTGACTGATATAATCAAACACTTATTCCCTTATGTTTGTTTGGTATACTAATTATCTTAAAATTACCTTCTGTGATAGCTTGTACGAATAATAACTACAAATACAAAATCTATCAATTGGTGCAAGTGACGTAGAGAAAAAATTAGAGACGAAATTTACATTATAGTTTTAAATCTATGTGTTAGAGAATAAATTAATTTCCATACATCTGTATCAAATTCCCACCTAATTTATATTATAACTAATTTTATAGGTGAAGGATTGTAGAATATGAAATGTGTAAGATGAAATGATAATCAATCTTGCATCTGGACCCGTCCGTAAAATAAGAGTGTACTCTAGTTACTATGTTAATGACTTCAAATTCCACGCAACATAATGAGATTTATGCACACTAATCTTTAATTCTGGTATTTGCATAAAGGGATCTATCAACAACAATAATTTTGATTTTGATTATTACGAGAGACTTGAAGAAATCATAGAGGTTGAATATCCTGTCTTGCCCATAAAAAGATGTATGTTATTCAAATATTCTTGGTATGATCTGACTCCAAGAATAGGTACCAAAATATATTCAAACTATAATTTAGTTGAGATTAATGCAAACAAAATGTTCAATAAGTTTGAACATTTCATTTTCGCAGTACAAGTGGGTCAGATTTTCTATCTTGAATACCCGACGAAGAGAAAAAGAGCTAGTGAATGATTAACAGTTTGTCAAACGAAACCTCGCTCGACTATAGAAATATCGAACTCCATCATGGCTCAAAACCATGATGCATTTCAAAATGAAAAAGTGGAGATACATTCAGTAGATTCCTAGATTCAAAACACATCTCAATTACTTATAAATGTTAATGTACCTTACGAGGAGATAGATGATGGAGAGATATCCAACAGTGAGGAAGTTGTTGAACTAACAGAGTCTAGCGAGAAGGACCTACAAAATGTTAATAATTTAGATTGTAATAATGATTACATATTAACATTAATATTCACCAATTCAATAGTTATAATTATTATTTTTATGTAGATCTCACTAGTTATACCATATTAGACATTATTGTTCTGATTTGATTATTATTATTCGAATGTGTATGTGTTATAATGTTATTGTGCAGATATATACATGTCAGATCAGGCAGCAACACTCGGTGATCAGATTATTTTGCGGATTATTGGGAGTTGGTAAGTATTGACGTTATTAGTAATTTTCAATTCATCTATTTTTTATTTGTAATATATTTCTTATACAATCATTTTTTTCATACAATTTTACTCCAAATAGTCATCGGGTGACGACGTGGTACTACATGGAGGCATGTATACCAGGATATGCGAGATTTTTATTATCAAAAATTTTTGGTAAGTAATTTGAATATGATTGGTACTACATAATATAATATTCTTTTTATACTAATTTGTGAACTTATTATTGTAGAAAAATATAACTGGGAGCTAGGGCACAAGGCGGATATTAAAGAAACCTCGAACAATACTTGTGCCAAATACTAAAAGGATATGCTGCTATACAAATGTAGAAAAAAAGGGAACAAGGTCATCCTATGTATAAGAGGATATTTGGGATGCATGGCCAGCCATTTGGGCTATAGAAAGATGACAGTCAAATTTAGTGACATCTCGAGCTAATAGAAACACTAAGTTGGCTGACCTTTGCACTGGATCTACAAAGCATGCAGTTGGATCCCGATCAATCGTAGAGCATGCCATAAACTTGGTGAGTTTACAATTAATAACGTTATATAAGAATTCTTTAATTATCAATGAATTTATTTTAATTTAATTGCATTCTTTAATATTCAAGCAGATGAACTACAGTGACCTCTTACTTGTTAGGAGGTATTTAGCAAGACACACAAGCGATAGAACACATTTTTTGATCCTCGATCGAAGGCAGTAGAATTAAAAATATAAACTTGAATACCTTTAACTATTAATAATAAATAGATTTTCTAATTTTATATCTGATATAAATATTTTTTTAATTTAAATAGGATGAAATATTTGCTAGAGTTGCATATGTGTTTCAGTCTGCTACAAAGAGAGATGAGGCACAAACTCTATCCACCAATCGGATAAATGAGATTTATTATGATGTGGTTGGTGGAAGGAAAAAGACCTCTCTCTACGATCTTGGATCTCAAGAGAGAGTTATACATGATCGTGTGATGGCTCCTAGGGCCATGGGCCATCCCAGCGGATCATCTACTGAAGTACAAGCCTTAAGGGAAGAAAACTTAGGTTTGAAAAATTGATTCTCGACATTAGAGCAACAATTTAAAGAGTCTTGACAAGCCCAAATGAAATATGAGCAAATTGGATGTGAAATGCAAGAATTCATGGCTCGAATGAGTCAAACGCAACATGATTTTGACTCTCAGAAGACTCAGGACCCTCACGATACTGATCAGTAGCTAACTAAGAGGTGTGTTAACCTTTAACTTTTCTTTTTTTGTTTATCACTCATAAAATATGCAAAATATATTTAATAATTTTCATATTAAATGTATCTCTAATTGTATAACATCTTTTCAAGAGTATTATAGATAATGATATATTCTATATATCAACATCAACAAATAACAAAACTGGCATTCAGGTATCTTTTTTTAAAACTTGTAAAACTATTATTTAGTTAATGTTTTTTTATTATAGTGTTCATCTTGTTTCCTTTAAATTCAATCTGTTTCACATAATTCTAATGATGTATGACTAGTTTTTTCTCCTTGTTTTATTAATAACCTATCGCATTATACTTTCTGCATGATTGGATACTACTAGCTAGTTTTGGAGTGAGATTGGATGTGTTCGTTAGGAGGTTTTATTATCATTGGTAATGTATTTGGATTTATTAGATTCATATGTTTATTAATAAAATTTGAGATGTCTTGGATATTCATCTTTGTTGGATTGTGATATATGTTGTTGGATTGAATATGATATTATTGAATTGAATTTGATATATATCGTTTGTGAATGAGTTGTGTTGTTTGTGTATAATATGAATATGTGGATTTGTAAATGAGTTTGTTATGTAAATGGATTTGTGAACGAGTTGTGTATAATGTGTATCATTTGTTATGTTGTTTGTATGTTATGAAAATCATCGTTTATGATGGTGTGTTGATGATAATTTATATGTAAAAAATGTGAAAATGGGGAGGTGCTATCGAAATTTTTATAATAATTAAGGATGAAAATATAATTTTTCGTCGCTAATTAGTGACGAAAAATTATATATTCGTCTCAAAAGTCCTAGAGGAATACTCCTATCTCATTTAGGAATTTAGCTACGGGAATTAAAATCTGTTGCTAATTAGTGACGGTAAATTAAATTTTCGTTGCTAAATTCCTAAATGATGGAAGGTTAATTAAATTCCTAATTAGCAACTTTTGCGACGAAATTTAAAGTCCCATCGCTAAAGAGCGACGAACATATATATTTCTATCGCTAATATCCGTCATCGACATATTTTTTTAGCGACAGACATAATCCGTCGCTAATCGGTCGCAATTCCCAATTAGCGACTGATTAGTGACGGATAATTTCATCTCTAATACATTTTTTTTGTAGTGTATTGAAATAGGTTATCTAGAAGATTGCAAGTTGTGAGAGTTTGTAAGAGAGAGAGAGTTGAGAGAGGGTCTAGAGCTCGCAAGAAGTCAAGGGTGAAATCAAGAATTTGGGGAACGATCCTAGAGTTTCAATTTTGCCCTGATGATCATTGACATCCTATGTATTATTTACTTTCCTATCTCTATGTTTGTTCGTATATAGGTGGATCTATCTTGAGATACTGATATAGACTTTCAAAATTATACTAGCTTGTCTACCCAAATACAATGCCTACTTTCGAGGTAACATTGCTAGTACGACCACTTTCCCAGGAAGGCTCCTATCATGATGCCTCACGGTCCCTTAGTTGTCCTCCTTTACTTTGTAACGACACCAAATCGGGGTAAATCCATTAGGTTCTGTGATAGACAATGGTTCCCTTGTTGGGGCACCATCCCCTCGTGGTATATCGACATACTTTTTTGATTGACTACCTACATCTTGATTATTTATAGGTCAAAGATTTGGATTCACCTTTCAGTCCTTCCCTACATCCCGTGAGATACGAAGCTACAGGTTAGTGTCACAATCATGTATGGACAATAGAGCTAGACCATGGAATAAACATATGATGCAATAAAGAAAGATAAATAATAACATAAATTTAATGTCAACATTACATCGGGCTACTCCCTAATCCTAGAATCAAAAGAATTATTCCATGAAGATAGAGTTACAACCGAGAGGCATCAATGAAAGTATTTACAACTCAAAACTAAAAGTAAAGAGGAGAGAAAGCTTAGTCGGATGAGTTGCTGGTGTCTTTGGATGATCTCCAAGCTCTAAAGGTGGACAATCGTCACAACGACTCCTTGGAATTGCCGCTCTAGGGTTCCTTAGGACAAGGAAACCCCCACCCCCTTCTCGACTTAGGAGGCTTCTTGGACATTTTATAGCCCTTCCAACCATAAAAAATGGTTGGAAACCACCTAACTGTCAAGGAAAAATAGACGCGATACGATCGTGCCTAGGAGGCATGGCCTGGTCATGTAAGGCCCTGTAGAAAAACACAGTTGTGCTTGGGAGGCACGACCATGGCGTGTCCGACTATTTTGGCTCTGGAGTGAAAAGCATGGTCGTGCCTGGGATGCACGACTATAGCTGGCGAGTCTACTGGATGGGGCATGTTTTGTGGAGAAAAGCATGATCGTACCTAGGAGGCACGACCATGGTTGGCATTGGAAACTCTATTTTCACTCCGTTTTCGATTAACTTTGTTTGAAGGAACACGCCCATGTCATGAGACATGACCAGAGCGTGTTCCTTGCGTTGAATCCTCGTTCCAAGGCCCTTGTGCTCCAAGTTTGCTCCATTTTCGCATCCTATCAAAGAAAAAGTGTGAAGAGTAGATCTTCGAATGAAAAAAAACAAAAGTAATGAAAATAAGATGCAAACATGTAAAATATGCTCATAAAATATATGCAAAATAATACTATAAATCACGTATGAAATACACACATCACCTGATCGGCGAGGAGAAAAGAAACTCATGCTCTAACTCTCGTGGCTACTCATTTGGAGCACAAAGCTCCACCGCCCCCTTGCTGAACCGGGAGTTGCACCCGAGCCACCAACAGTTGGCTCGAAGAGGAGAGAGCACAAAGCTCAATCGCCCCCTTGTTGAATCGGGACTCCCTCTCTAGGATCTTTGGCCACCAACAGTTGATTCGAAGAGGAGAGAAAGTGGGTGAAAGAGCTCTCGGTAGAGAGAGAAGCTCCCTCTCTAGGATCTTTGGCCATCTTCCATGGCGAGGAGAGGGTGAGTGCTTAGGCTAGGTTCTGGTGAGGGACGGGCGTGGGATTGGAGGCAGCACGCAGGTGAGTGTGTATGGCCAGGTAACATCTGTTACAGCTCGCCGGAACCTTAGTTTGTCTCTGGGCAGCCGCCGGACTCACCTGGCTGGCGGCCGTTTAGAGAGCGCTGCTCTCCCTTCTCTTTGAGAAGGCGACGGGCACCATCAGATCAGAGGGGCTGACGAATAAACGGAGCATATGTCGCTGGCAGCTCCGGGAAGGCTGGTCGAAGGGGTGGAAGGACAGTAGAGAGAGAACATCTAGCAGCTATCCGGTGACTTTGCACAGCCAGAAACGGAATCAGACGAGTCAGAAGTGACCATTACAACAAACAGTACACAAACGTTTGAACAATACATGCAAATGCACAGTCAGAGTAAATTGAGTTGAAGTTTGAAAGCCGGGCCACCGGTGCAACGTCCAGTGAGCGTGGTTTTGGGCCGGCGATAACAGGGGAGTTTGTTGCCGACCATATAGGAGTTGGAAGCTTATTTGGAAGCATCAGCAGAGGAGAGGGGCCAGAGTCATTGCGCCGGTGAGACCAGGGTTGGCACAGTAGTCGCGCCGACGAAGAGAGCAGCAGCCGGTGCAGGGAAGAAGATGCACGTTGACAACGGTCGCTGCGCCGCTCCGTTGTAACATTTGACATGCGAGGTGGCAAGGGCCAATCAGGAATGAATTAATTGCCATGTGGAATAACCTTTCCCGAGGTTGGTAAGTTAGCAGCAATTTGAATTCAAAGCGTTCGGGTTTGGGTTAGCGGATAGCGTATCGGGTCAGCGGGTTGAGATCCGAAAATCGTTCTTAACGCCAGTTTCCCCACGAGAACAGCATCTTCTCCGAGAGAGCCCTCTGGTCGCGCGATGCGGCGGCAGCAGACAAATCCTCTGCCGGCGATCTCGCGGCCGAAAATACTGCATCGAGGACAGAGGAACCTTCCTCTGGAGAAGGTGAGTCAACCTAACTCTTACCCCAATTCCATTAGCAATCCTATGAGAACTGTGGTATTGCCCCCGTCAAATATACGACCGGGCCCAGAACAACATCTAGAGCAGCAGAATACAGCTGAGGCAACGACCAATGGGGCCAAAACCAGTGGGACATCAACCTATCACGTGCTTGCAAAGAGATGGACGTACCTCTTCAAGACGAACAGGCATTGCAATGGGGATATGGCCTTGACAAGGGTTTCAGACTTAGGAGAAAGGGCGATCTTATCATCCACTGACATTGAGCCAATTGAAAGTTCCATGGGTCACTGCCTTATCGGCAGGTTCATTGGACGCTTCCCCGGCTGGCAACCACTTATGGACCTCATCAGAAGATGGAGGGCACCGCACAGAATGTTTCATCATCACACCACTCTATGACTAGTGTTCAAGTTTGAGACAAAGGAGGACCTTATGTGGTGTTGGCTGCCTACTGTATCTGAAGCACATGCCGCCATGTTTCAGCTTCCAAATTGAGTCACAAAGCCAGATACCATTGTGGATGTAGTTAGTTAGGTTGCCACTGGATTGCTGGACTGTCTCTGGGCTAAGCAAGGTGACTTCAATGGTAGGCAATCCCCTTTACACTGACAAGGTTACAAAAGAGAAAGAGAGAATCAGCTTTGCACGAGATTGGTGGAAGTGGACATTACCAAGCCTTTAACCAGCTATATCCCTGCTACATTACCTGATAGCAGAGATTGATCTTCAGATCTATTTTGAAGCAGACTTGAAACTATGTGTTAGTTGTAACCAGCTTGACTATCATCAGTAGTGTAGGGATCTTTATACAAATTATAAACATGCACAGCGGAAAAACTTTGATCCCTCCAAAGATCCAAGCGAATACGATATACTACAATGTTTAGAAATTATACCTTTGTTGCGTAAATAATGTTCTCCCGGCAGCAACTCTTGCGTTGACGGATCTCAGCACGATCAGAATGGTCGCGCCTCTTCGTTATCCACACGAACACGTTCTTCGTTCGTCGTACGAATGAAACATTTGGAGAAAAACAACCTTTGGTTGTGCTAGCAACCCCTCAAAGATTATTTCGGCTAAGTAGAGAAGAAGAAGAAGAGCGCAAGAGTCAAATTCGAAAATCACAATGAAAATCTCATTTTGAAACCTTTTATATTCATCCAATGAATACCAGAGGTTTTTGCCTCTTGGTATTCTTTTCATCAATGCTCCATTAATCTTCTATTAATGAGCATTAATCTTTCTTAGTTGATTGAGTTCACCTAATAAGTCTAACTCATTGATCCTCATTAATCCGAATTGACTCCATTAGTCTAATTTGAATTGGATTCAATCCAATAGTTGGATCCATTTGAGTCTAACTCAATGATCTTCCTTCTTCAATGCATAATTAATCTCCATTAATC
>JBBUKS010504642.1:0-13983 GCA_038050645.1 Hedychium gardnerianum | reverse complement strand
ATGTAATGCATATCGAGAAAAATATTTTTGATAATCTGATTAATACAGTGATGGATATCCCTGAAAAAATAAAAGATAATTTGAATGCAAGAAAGGATATGCGACTCCTTTGTAAATAACCCACTCTTGATGTGGATGAAAGTAGTAGAGGACCAAAACCAAAGGCAATTTATACATTGAATAAGGATTAGAGACGTGTTGTTTGTGAATGATTGAAATCATTGAGATTTTCAGATGATTATGTCTCTAATCTAGGGAGATGTGTTGATTTGAAGGAAAGCAAATTGATTAGTTAGAAAAGTCATGACTATCATATATTCATAGAAAGGCTCATTCCTATTACTTTTAAAGAACTCTTACCAAATTTTGTATGGGGTGCCACTACGGAGTTAAGCATTTTTCTTCATGATATTTGTTCAATAGTTTTGAGACATTCACACATGAGACCAAAGTTGGAGGTCCAGTTCATTTTCGATAGATGTATCCATTTGAAAGGTAAAATTTTCATGTTCTATACTTTATAAATTCATGAATAAAAATGACTAATTTTATTATATATTAATATCTAATACAATTCATTTTATTACTCTCAGATTTCTATATCATTTGAAGAAAAAAGTAAAAAATAAGGTAAGGGTTGAAGCCTCTATTATTAATGCATACATTGTGGAGCAGGTAACAATATTTGCATTATATTATTTTGAGTCTCACATTTATAGCAGAAGGCAAGAGAGGAAAGAAATGATGAGGGTCCTATTGATCCCAATTTGAACTCATTTTTAATTTTTAACTACCTAGATCGACCAAGTGGAACATATAAACAGAGATACTTAACTGACCAAGAATAACGAGCAACCCAGACATATATTTTACTGAATTATCCAGAAGTATCGTCATATTATAAGTTAATATATATTTTCAATTTTTTATATTTCTTATGTGGTAAAGATATTTTTGTTATAATTTTTTTATGGTAGGATTTTTTTTAAATTTATATTCTAAAATATTGACACAAGAGTTTGATCGCTTCTACGATGAAGAATTTGCACCATGGTTTAAATCATATGTAAGTAGACAATCTAAAATTGACCTACACATATCTTAACTTTTAAATGAATAACATATTCATTTGACTTTAGGTTCTTGCTAATCAAGCTCACGTTAAGCAAGAATTGTTAATCCATCTGGCATGGGGTCCAAAAGCAATAGTACACACTTGGCCAACATATTTTATAAATGGATATAATTTTCATACTCAAGAATATGGAATGGGGAAGACTACAATGAATAGTGGAGTTTGTATTCAATCATCCAACAATACAGGTGCAAACAATGATTTTTATGGTTTGTTGGATGAAATAATAGAGGTAGAATACCTTGGCCTAGAAATACGAGTTATCTTATTTATGTGTCGCTAGTTTGATCCTTTTAGAGGGATGAAAGTGCATCCACGTTATAATTTAGTTGAAATAAATCATAAGAGATTATATAAGAGATATGAACCATTTGTGTTGGCACAACAAGAGATTAAGTATTCTATTCTTCATATCCTAGTTTGAAATATGACAAGATTGATTGGTGGACTATTTGTGAAATGAAAGCACATAAAAAAATTGAGAAACGTTGGGAAGACATTGCATATCAACAAATTGAAGTTGCAAACACATTTCAAATCGAGGAATATATTATTCCAACGTTACAAGATCCTAGCGGAGTATGATAAACATGAATACAAGTGAAATTCTTGAGAATGATGATGAGGAGAAGGAGGAGGAGAAGGAGGATTACATTGACAATAACAATGATAATGAGGACTTTAATTTTTGATCATGGGTAAGTATTTTTTATGAGTAAATTTAGTTTTAATATACAAATTTATAAAACTCATAGCTCAATTAGTTGTCTATATATTGTCTCATTCTTAAATTTATATATTTTATCTATGTATACTTTGTATTTTTTTTCTATAGGTCATTAGAGGTGACATCTTTTCATCGCAGGTTTCGTGCACTAACAGATCTTCATTATGCATATTGTAAGTATTTTCATGTTTTTCAATATGTATCAAATTTTTATTTATTTTATCCTAATTTTGAATTTTGGTTGACAGTTTCGATGGGATGGTCGTAGACGAAGTTCTGGCCAGTCTGATTTAGCGCCTGACATTGGACCTACGTCCCCTATCAGGCAGGACCTTCCCATGCACCTTCGCTCGTACATTCCCATTCACCTTCGCCGGTACCTTCACCACATGAGTTGTCAATACCCGTCAGACACGCGATTGCTACGATACAAGACACCCGAGAGTGTATAGTCCTCTATGGAGATTCGTAAGTACTAAAGGTAAAATATTTTATTTTTTCAACTATCCTAATTATATAACATTGTTTGTTTGTAATTTTATGATAGGTTTCATAATTTTGTACGTGTTATTCACGAGATTAATAGAATCATGAATAACCATTGGAGAGGAGATTCAATGACATATACAAGCACTCCATCAGACACAAAAGAGCTATGATAGAGTGAGTTTAGGGTATATCCAGTTAATTTTATATATGAAATTAAAGTGAATATATAATCAAATTTTTTTTCATTGCAACGGTCATCCACTTGGGACTCTATTGAAGAGTTAAAATTCAGGAGGATTTTTAAGAAAATATGTGACGATCACATCGCATGTACTTAATCATGCAAAGACTAAGGGGAAAAACCATCATCCATCACTGAGGAAAATTGGACTAGAATCTCTAATTTTTAGGAAATTGAGCAAACAAAAGAGTTAACAGAATAAAATAAATCAAACTTATAATTCTGGAGACTCATCTACAACATATGTGGGAGGCTCTATCAATATCGATGAACATACTCACAGATTGGTAAAATTTTAAACTCTCCTACTATTTTTTAATCTATTTCAGAATATTATATTATTTCTAATAATATTTTTTAGACCAAGGAAATGGGGTGGGAGCCATTATTTATAGACACTTTTACCCGCACATTTCAAAAAATAGACAAAACTTGGAGCGGGAATAAATCTAAAGCAGTCAAGGTTTGGATTAATATTTGATCTTAATTTATAACTTAGATTCAAGACGAGTTATGTACCTGCTCTCTCTTAATATTATATGCATTTCAATTATATATAATTAAGATTATATGCATTTTTAAAATATTGTTATTGTAATTTTATTTTAATTTTTCTTATTATAATACAAGATAAATATGATGAGCTAGAACGAAGAAATTTGCAAGCTACCGATGAATCCAATGGATTTGAGCCCTCCGTTGATAATAATTTGGATTTATGGATGGAGGCGAGTGGGGGATCGAAAGGGAAAAGGATATTGGAAATAAGTTCTTTGAGCAGAACCCATAGAGTTGCTAGTTCATCTTCTTCTACTTCACCAGCAATAAGGAGACAAATTAATAACTTGACTGAAGAAGTTATCTCATTGAAAGGGAGACTCGCTCAAAGGGATCAAGGTATGATTCAAAGAGATTAGGAAATGAGGCAAAGAGATC
This sequence comes from Hedychium gardnerianum, assembly GCA_038050645.1. Lineage (NCBI taxonomy): Eukaryota > Viridiplantae > Streptophyta > Magnoliopsida > Zingiberales > Zingiberaceae > Hedychium > Hedychium gardnerianum. Next base: position 10,455 of record JBBUKS010504642.1, on the reverse strand, counting down.
TGGAAATTAACCAACTGCGCTAACAACAAGACTTAATATTGCAATATCTTCAGTTAGCCTCCGCTCTAAGTCAAATGCCTACGATTATGGTGCCCCTGATGGTGACGACGACGACGACGGTGGTGGTGGTGATGGTTATTCATGATTTTGTTTATGTATGAATGTTATTTGTCTCAGAATTAATGTTCTTTACATATATTATTTGATTATGAACCTTTTTTTTAAATTTTTTTTATTAATGCTATTAATTTATTTTGAACAGACCAAATTGGTGGAAATTGATCCATTTGGAGAAAGTAAGTACATATTAAGTTTTGTATTAGTTTATAAAATTTTCTTTCTTGTTTGTGCAAATATTTTTTGTTTATTTGTTTTGATGCAGGAAAAGAAGAAGAATAAGAGGAGAAGAAACTGTTTGGCAAAGATGAAGAGAATTGGATTTATTGAGAGATGTTTGTATGAATGTTAGATATTTTTTTGGATGTTATTGACTTGTATGGATTTTATATGTTTGTTTTGAAACTTATTTTAGATATTTTCATGTGTATGGTGGATGTGGATGTTGGATTTTAGATGTCATTTGGTTTGGGAATGGATATGGATGTTGTTGTTTTGGTTTAGATGTGTATTGTACTTTGGCTTGTGAGTCAGTGAAACCCTGCAAAGAAACTAAATTTTTAGTTATAGATTCCCAGCGCATGAATACCTCATCAAACATGCCAAGCTACGTTGGGATCACGAACATAGCCCCATGCTGTTGTAGTGCTGATGGTAAATTCCACCATTCAGAAATGTCCTTGGATTTGAATTTGGCCTTTCCAGAATATCCTTCAAATGAGGGCCTTTGACTTGTTTCAACATTTACCGCAGGAGGGTAATTTGTTGGTCCCATAGTAGTATCTATCGGGGGCCTATAGTTGGATATTGTTGAGGAGGAATACACTTGTTGCGAAAGTCTTGCCAGTTGAGGGTATTCCATCTCCCAATCATCATCCAATCTTGCTGCAATAATTTCTTCTTGAATTTTTGCGGGGTACGGTAATTCCCCACCACTTTCCACTGCGCAAGAATCTCCGAAATAATGGTTAAGATTGCTCTGCAGTTGTTCAGCAGTATCTTCAGTGCTGTCATCTCCTTCCTGAAAAATGACATTTAATTACTTTGGAACAAGTATATTAAATAATTCAGGCGTTAGACCTCGAGAGGTTGTTGCAACAGGGTTATCAGTTGAACCCCATCCTTGCTCTCCTCTTGTTGTTGTGGTTGTGATATGGTTTAGATTTTAGATGTTGGATGTGGATGTTGTTGTTATTTGGTTTGGAATATTTTGTATGCACGATAAATTATTGAAATGGATAGATTTTGGAAGAAAATCATGTTAGTTCTTGTAAAATCCTAAGCCGCATGAATTCTAGATAACCGAAATAAGAATTCGTATAGGAAAAAACAAGAATATAAGCATGGATCTAGTTTCTTCTTAGCATGACATAGCACAATAAGTATATAAACTAAAATCGACAAAGAACCTGATTGTAGAGCCATAGTCCTTATCTTTAGCGTCGTCCAAATAGATCCCCTGAGGAAGAAGAAGAAGCGAAAGCAAATAGAAGAGGTCTTCCAAGGGGCTTAGGGTTGACGACGTCAAATTCTCTTGGTCTAATGGGAAACCAAGAGATGTCTTAAGATAATGTCCTAAACCCTTAGGGACCTCCCCTTATATAGGCAATCAATCTGTTATCAGCCCATAAATAATAACGGATTAGGCTAAAATATTCTACACATACGAGGTTCATATCTAATAATTTAAAATCCAATAACTTAAATTAGATTACTTAACGAATTTCGATATCATAAATTTTTAAATCACATATAAATCTATCTCAAGAAATAATTAAATCAAATAATATTATTTTATACTTTCAATTCGGACTACATCTCCCTCTTACTTTTAATTCAGATTATCATCTCCCTCTTACTTTTAATTCAGACTATTAATTCAGACTATTATCTCCCTCTTACTTTTAATTCAGACTATCATCTCTCTGTGTATCCGACGACTCAATTGTGAAATAATAATTCTTCCAACATTCTTTAGTTGGACCTTGGCCATAGCCCGGTTGGTGAATCATTGGCCAATTGTTTAATCTTTCAAGAGATGACTTGCCATCCATGGATACTTGGTTATAATGATAATGATTAATCAGGTCGGATAACGTCGGATTTAGAATAATCGGTTCGGTCCTATAAAAAATTTTCATCGATCACTCGAATAAATTGGGAAGCACTAATGAAAATCCATCCAGTAATTTTTTTATTTTTATTTTTGTTACAATGGCAAGACATATCCTTTAGATCATCTAGATGTCTTCAACTCCTTCGTCCACTCAGGGAGATTCTCTTTTCCATAAGCAGACTCTAAATTCATGCACTTTTGCGTAACTGGTCGAATTCGTTGATCACTTGGCAAGTTGACAATATTCATCGCAGATACTCAGATTGACGTTCGGTTGAGTTTATGCTAACTGTAATGTCTCTCGTAACTGCTAACTCCTATTTTGATGTGTTGTTTGGCTATTGTTCTATCTCTACGAGTCTTCAACTCGTGTTTTGGTGTTCTCGATTCATTATAGTTCTCTTCTGTAAAAGAATTTATTGATGTTCCTTGTTATGTAATTCTGCATATACAATATTCGAATAATACTCCGAGTAGTCCGACGGACGATCGATAAGAACAAAGGTAATGATTTAGTCGTCATCCACAATACAATTCTAAACAGACAAAGAAAAAGAAAAATAACCTTTCATGCTTGTGCAACAATGTTTCATTTCTTCCGTCCTCTGTACAATTGAAAGAAAAGAAACAGAAACAGATACACCCTTTTAGGATGAAACACACACAAAAGGTACAGAAATAAGTACTAGGACGAAACAAAGCACACACTGAAGAAATCAATATATCAAAGAAGCAAAGAACAACTAGTAGTTCTCTCTTGCAATTGTTAGTTAATTAAACAAACAAGACCCACTTGGCTGAGGGCTTCTCTTTGAAGGTCTGCGAGTGCATCAAATTGGACACGCCGCGGCTCTCCTTCTTGTTATTCCACCACCTCCTCGAACTACTCATCAGCTTCCACCAAACCTTCTCCTTTTTCCTCGCTTTCTCAGTACTCTCTTCCTTTTTCTTCCCTTTCTCTTCTTCTTCTTCCTCCTCCTCCTCCCCTTCCTTCCTTCCGTCGGCTTCGAAGAAAACCAGGGACTGACTCCTTGTCAGCCCGCTCGCCACCCCGCTAATCTCTCGTCGGAAAAGGAAGGAGACCCTGGCAGTACTCTTCGGGCTATGGCGGTGAATGGGCCCGGAGGAGTCCTCCGAGGAAGAGACCTCTGCGTCGTCGTCTGAGGAGCAAGGCGAGGAGGAGACGGATGAGGATGTGAGGTAGGCGGTGGTGGAGAGGTGGTGGTGAGGCAGGCGGGAGAGGCACTCTCGGAGGCAGTAAGGGCAGACGCCGGTGGCCTGCCGGTGTCTCGGGTGACGCTGGCACCGCCCTCCATGCTCCGCGCTCGTCGATGGCCGCCCCATCGTTCAACTTCTACTTTCTATTGGCTGTTGCATGAGCCGAGGGATGATTCATAAATAGGATGAGAAGAAGCAGCGAAGGTGCCTTGGGATCGACCAACTTCGTGGATACTTCGTGGATGAGAACGACACGGAGGAGTCCAAATCCATGCTGGCGACGGTTGGGTTGGACTTGGACTCTATTGAGAAGCCCACGTCGCTGCGCGAGGAATGCCAAGTCAGCGATGGAGCACTCAAAACCCTGCTATATTAATTGCCAACAACGCCTTAATTCCTTCGTTCGGACTCGAGGATTAAAACATAAAAAAATAAAAAAAATGATATACTAGTTAATTTTAAAATGATTTATTTGATTTTATAAAAAAAAATTATTAATTATTAAAGTAAATTAATCGTAACGAATCGTTTAAAAATTTAATATTCTTTAATTGTACGTTCATTTAAAATTTTATTTATTATAAATATTTAAATAATAATTTAAACATCTCACTGTATCATAGCCAGGGCAAAAACACGCAGATCTTAGCTCCTTGATGACATCGCCGATTTTGCAGCACCCATCAAACAATATTTTTTTAAAAAAAGGTCAAACTCAATCACTTTGTGCCGAAAACGACGAGTCCATTACTTTTTCCTTTTACTCGAGACCACTGTACACTTCGATTGCACGCGCATCCAACCATAGAATGGGTGAACAACTGGGTTCGACAGATTCAGTATCGTTCATTATAGAAGATAATAAAATACTGCAGTGATCGGCAGGTAGCGTGGGAGCAACGGCCGGCGGAATCACACGAGCGCCGAAGCTGCCCGCGCCTCAAAAGCCGTGCGCGTGCCCCGGCGTCGTCTTCGTCGGAGTTGCTGCACCACGCATAACCCCTTTTTTTTTCGCACGTGCCACCCGGACCCGCCATCCTCGCGAATCCCATCATTCCTTGTCGGATATAGTGCGGTGGGTCCCAATGGAACGTCTTGTAAATAAATAAAATGTGCAATTTTCGTACGGCTACGGGTTACTTTGGATGCGCCACGTCCATGGCTAAATTAGTGGGAGCGGGGTGGTGGAGAGTGAATGGCAGGTTTTAGGCTGGCGCTGCGGGAAAAAGAAAGGACACGGGCGTTGGGTTCGTAGAAAGTTGGAGAACGATATGATTTAGGGCTACCAATGTGGTCCGCAGACGTCCACGTTTGGGTCCGGATTTTATTGGAAAATTAACCCTAAAAAACTAGAGGAATCGTGGATTTTATTGAATTGGCATCGAGCATGGAGGGGTCGGCAGGCCCGTATTGTTTGATGGTCCCGGGACAGATCCGATAACATTTCACCGGCCATATTTTAGACGGTGGGTCATATGGTGAATGGTTCAGCGCAATTGATTTGTTTTATTTTATTTGGCTCAATTAATCCGTGAGCTATTATGATTAACTAGTCTAATACTGTTGATATCCAATCCGTCCCAAATCAGTCACATGCATCTATACGGTTCAATCCCGTGCTAGCTACATCATCGTGATAAATACATCCCGAGTATCAAAGGGATTAAGGTCGGTCACCAAAAACCCAAATGTTGATCACACGAGTAAAGAAATGCTGGGGCACAGATTGTCGGAGCATAGAAGACTAGAGAGCTCGAGTGCTGCTCAACCAAGCACTAAGCACTCGAGAACCCGAGCTCTCAGGCACCCGAGCACCTGAGAGCTGAAAACTTTAAAAACTCAAGGTTGAATGCATAATCACCCGAGCACCTGACTGTCGAACACTAAGTACCCAAGCACTCATGAGCTCAAGATCAAGTACTCAATCATCTGAGTATTCAAAAGCCAAAGACTTGAGAGTCCAAGTCCAAATATGTGCAGGTCATTAGTGAAGTGGCGTTAGTTTTAAAGAGGTAAAGAGGTGTGCCTTTTGATTTGTAGTAAATGATGATTACATTTATTTTAAATGTTTTTCATAGTTCATCTCCAGATTAGATAAAGAAAAGAAAATCACGATATCAACTTATAACCGATCGCCAAGTGATTAGAGATGAGAAAAGTTTTTTCTCTGAGAATATATACCTATCAAAAATTAATCTCTATTTTATTATAATAAATTTGTCATCTATTAATTAATTGAACACTCACGCTCTTGATGAATATGAAAAAGATGCATTTTTTAGGAAAAAATAATATAATTTTTCACTAATCTCTTCTTCCTATATAAAAGATAAAGATATCAATTTTATTATTATTTTTTTCTTTCAAATTTGACTTAAATATGGGAAGGGTTTGTCGAATAACTCTCGATGATGCCTTTGAAGCGCATTAATTTATATAAATTCAAAAGTATCGTTGAAGAAAGTTTCGTCAACAACCTTAAATGAGACTGCGATTTCTACCGTGTCAACCCATTAGACCTATTTAAATGGATTGATTAGACTAGTGGTTCAACTTGCTAAGGCTCACCAGCATGATCAATTCATCTTGTTTGCAAGTCCCAACTTATACCGGATTGATCTCTCTTGCAGGATAATATATATGTTTCGGTTTCAACATCTCTCACAATGATATAGTGACAGAAATTCATCCTGAAACAATGACATCAAAGTCTTTTCTTAGATTTCTTTTTATAGCACCGCGATTTTCTACGAAAATTAACAAACATCAAAGGACTCATCACGGATTGCCCGACAAGACCACTCCGATGCCTAAATTAGCATGAAGATTTGACAATAGCGAAAAGAAAGTAGAATATGAAAGGTATCATTAGAGAATCAGAGAGAGAACCCCTTTCTCCTACCATCACCTTATATAGGGAGAGAAGACCCATTAATGTTGCCTTAATTACCTATTAATATCTCATTAAAAGGGTTGTTTGTAACCATTGTGACTTTTAATGCTAGTAACTGTCACATGCCAGAAAGTCGATGAGTCGGCAAACCTTGCAGCGAGTCGAGTCGACTAGCTGGGAGGCTGGTAGGTTCGGAAGTCAGGAACTTGATCGGATCAACTCGGTCCAACCAGTCGAAGATTGTTGATATGTCATGTGAAAGCTATGTTGACCAAGTCTTGAAGAGCGTCACATGATCCCTATATTGATCGAACCTTGACCCTGGCATATGACTTCCCTATTGACCGGGTCAAAGACCCGCCACATAGACCCTTACTTCCGCATCACAAGCATCTCCTTCAAGTCTAGTCGAAGGAGGGTATAAGCCGACTGACTGGACAAGTATTCTGTTCAACATTTGTCCAGGTTCATGTGGCTGAGTACTTGTAGGTCAAACTGAAAGGAAGGACCATAACATATATTTAAAAATGGAATACATATGATTAAACTTGGTGTGAAGACAACCAATACTCGATCCGTGAATATGTCTGAGTCGGGAGAGAATAACTCGATCTGTAACTATGTCCGAGTTGGGAGAGAATAACAATGGTCGATCTCGCGATTCTCGAGTACCAGCGAAGTCAGAGAGAGAATAACTTGATCCACGATTGTCCAAGTCGAGAGAGAATAACAATAGTCAATCTCGTGACCCCCAAGCATCCGCAAAATCGGAGAGATAATAACTCGATCCACGATTATGTTCGAGTAAGGAGAGAATAACTCGATCCACAACTATATCCAAATCAAGGGGAGAATAACAATGGTTGATCTAGCGACCCCCGAGCATCCTCTAAGTCGGAGAGATAATAACTCGGTTCGCAACTATGTCTGAGTCGGGAGAGAATAATAAGATCGATCCCATGACTCTTGAGTATTTGCAGAGTCGGAGAGAGAATAACTCGATCTACGATTATGTCCGAGTCGGAAGAGAATAACAATGGTCGATCTCGCGATTCCCGAGCATCTGCGAAGTCGAAGAGAAAATAACTTGATCTACGACTATGTCCGAGTCAAGAGAGAATAATAAGCTCGATCTCGTGACTCTCGAGTATCCACAGAGTCGGAGAGAGAATAACTCGATATGCGACTATGTCAAAGTCGAGAGAGAATATCTCGATCTTCGAATATGTCCCAATCGGGAAAGAATAACAATGGTTGATCTCGCCACTCCCGAGCATCCACGAAGTCGGAGAGATAATAACTCAATTCGCGACTATGTCCGAGTCGGAGAAAGAATAACTTAATTTGTGACTATGTCTTAGTCGGGAGAGAATAACAATGATCGATCTCGCGACTCTCGAGCTGTAGGGGAGCCCGATGGATGCATGCAAGGACATATTTCGCAAAATGTGCAGTAGAAGACAAATAATAAATTTAATTTATTACATCACACACATCTCACGCATACAAGATGTACACATGCAAGACATAATCACAATATAAAATTTTATGATAAATAAATATACCTGTCGTATGATGTGGAGCGGGAATGACATCAACCAGTGACGCTGTCAAGCCTTGCCTCTATCCGTATCCACACCGAGTAATGGTCAAGACGACTTCCAAAGTCACGAGTCATGTCTCCATCTTCGGTACTAGCCGTCGATCGGAGATGAAGCAATCCGAGAGAGGATCTCACCAACGGTTCGGTGTCCGGTGGCGTTAGCAACCTGACGACACCAAACATGGAGGATCTCCCACTCGCTTCGATGCCCGATGACGTACGCAACCCAACGGCAAGAAGCGAGGTGAACGGCAGTTGGATCACTGCTGTTCAGGGCTGTCCTTCGCTATTGCCAGAGGTGTGGCCGGCGACAAGAAGATCCGATGGTCAGCCGATGACCACTAGAGGGAGGGTGATTGGTGGCGGGGCCTTGTGGCGGCGTCGACCCTGCTTGGAGGAGGTCGTGCGTGGGAGGACAGCAGTAGCTTGCTGTTGTTCATGTCGGACGGTCGATGACTTGCCGACGACTTTGGTCCCGGAGGCCAAAGGCTGACCGAAGGGAAGAGGGCAACCGGTGGGGTTATCCAGGTGCTGGTTGGCGGCGGCACAAGAGAAACCTTTCCCTTTGGTGGTCAGCGACGGCGACACAAGAGAGAGGAGAGGGAGAAGGGTTAATCAAAAATCTAATCCTTTTCTCTCTTAGTTTATATCTTATATAGATTTCATAACGGGTTGGAGAGCAAGTCCAAAACCCATTGCCACTAAGTCAAACACATCCGTTAGCCTTAAGTTTGGTTCAAGATCAAACCAACTTGGTTCAAAACCAAAACACCTTGGTTCAATAACCAAACTTCTTTTAATTAAAAACAAACCAATTTGATTTATAATTAAACGAAAGAGAGTCCAATTCATCTTCAAAAGACGTGGCACATCCGTGCTTTTGCTTCGGCAAAATATCTCCCATATTTGTCCTTCGTCTGGTCCAACTAGACTTAGTCTCTCTCGATCTGAAAATCTAATTCTCAAACTCATTTTAAGTCTTTGGGATAAACTCGTTGTGCGTGTGACCTAATAGATTTTCGGTTATGTTGGTCATTCGTAATTAACCATTAATTATGAATAGATTATGAGTGACAACTAGTAGTACATCATGATCCCTAATTGATCAAAAAATCAAAAGTTGATCCCAGAACCATTTCTGAATTCTTCAGCAGCTATAATGAGTCATGTCTCGTTCCTTTCACTCGTTTTATACCCACTTGGTTTAGGACATGGTGCATGTGTCAGTCCCCACTTGACTGACTACATCACACCTAACCCAAGTTATACTTCCTTGTCCTGTGAATTAAATTACTTAGACATGTGTCTAAGAATACCATACTCTTGACATGTATTGTTTTGGCTAAAGACTTCGAGTAACAATCCTGATAAGTGACTTTGGGGTATACGTCTCCTTATATAAGGAGCGATGAATCCTTTATGGACTATCCAAATGCCTTCGGACACTTCAACTTATACCCAATCATCCAGGGCCGATACCTCCAAGAAGATGCTTACTTAAGATGTCAAAGTATAAATTTTCATGACCAAGATGACTTGAATACCTCAAGTCGAAGGAAACTTATACTTAAGCTGCAATGAGATCTTTATTGACATATCCATATATGTATAAAACTATATGAAGTCTTATGACAGGTCAATCCAATGAACTAGTTACCTTTAACTATCGCGTTTAACTCTTGACATTCCAGTGTCTTCAGCCAGTGAGGAGCGACTGCTTGGATAAACCAAGGAGTATAACACGTGCTAGTCTCTCAGAATCGATGATGTCCGAACTCATCAATTCATCGATTAGGGAATATTTTAATAATTTATAATTACGCATATAGAGATGTTCACTAGTTGTTATCCAATTACAAGTTCTCTCATGCTATGAATTATATTACGGATATTCAGTAAATAAATTTAAGATCCAATCATATACATTAAGGATGTACACTCAAATAGTGAATTTTTATATATCCAATAAATAATACATGTCATAAGGCGATTGTCTTAGGACATCTCTCAAATATAACACAATCAATTACGGAGTCAAAGAGATAATAACTCGATCTGTCACTATATCCAAGTCGGGAGAGAATAATAAGATCAATCTCGTGACTCCCGAGCATCCGCAAAGTCGGAGAGATAATAACTCGATTCACGACTATATCCGAGTCAAGAGAGAACAATAAGATCGATCTCGCGACTCCCGAGTATCTGTGGAGTCGAAGAGAAAATAACTCGATCCATGACTATGTCCGAGTCGGGAGAGAATAATAAGATCGATCTCACGACTCCCGAGTCTCTGCGGAGTCGGAGAGAGAATAACTCGATCCACGACTATGTCCGAGTTGTGAGAGAATAACAATAGTCGATCTCGTGACTCCCGAGCATCCGCAAAGTCGGAGAGAAAATAACTCGATCCGTGATTATATCCGAGTCGGGAGAGGATAATAAGATCGATCTCGCGACTCCTGAGTATCCGCGGAGTCGGAGCGAAAATAACTCGATCCACGACTCTGT
>JBBUKS010504632.1:0-13983 GCA_038050645.1 Hedychium gardnerianum | reverse complement strand
ACAACAGTCTAACTTTAACCTTTGGTCATACATCAAAACCTTAGGGTTTGACTTGTAGTGCAAATTGCACCAACACTGATACCTTCGGCTAGCGGAGAAATGTTGTAGGAATATATTCTTAAATTCCGCGAAGGTGTGGATGGAGGAAGCGGGGAGCCGACCGAACCACCTTTGGGCGGGGCCCGAGAGCATTGTCAAGAAGACTCAATATTTTATGTCGTCAGAGTATTGATGTAACAGGGAAACATTTTCAAACTTTCCCACATGATCTTCCGGATCGGTGGTCCCTTGATGCTCCCCGATCGTCAGTGCCCGAAAATACCGTAGTAACATATCTCGAAAAATGTTTTTAGTAAATGGGGATCCCCAAGGGACCTTAGCCCCACCCCCTGGGGTGATTTCATTCTGAGGGTTCGGGCGCAAAATCTTCCTAGAGGACTCTAGCGCTTCTTCCATACACAATAGGGAGGAAACCGCCCTCTGGGGAGTCTCTCCGGGCCACATGGTTCGGAGGTCAGGCTCTACGGGTACTTCTATTGATTCGGTCAGATTTCCCCCAAGGGGAGGCCTCTACGGTGGGAGTTGCTGGGGTTGTCCTTGTAGCACCGCCTGCACGGTGACCGCTATTAGCTTATTGAAGTCTTCCGTCATCATGGAGACAATGTTGAGTGTGTCAGTGCTACTCATCTTGTCATCCTAGATCGGATCTTAACTCAGAGTTCCCACAGACGACGCCAATTTGATCCCGCCTAGGAGCGCCGATGCATGACTCACCAGTGTGTTGGCACTGAGGTTGAGTGTGTTGGCACGGAGGTTGATGACAGTCGTCTTTCTCTAAGCGACCGGAAGAGCTTCTTGGAGAAAGCGCGTGCATTCCCGCTTGAGAAGAACTAGGAAAGAACTGTTAGAATGACGGCTAGGGAGTTCCCCGGCGTAATCACTCCGATGCTCAAGTCAATTGAGGTGGAAAGAAGAAGAGGAATAGGAGCTAGAGTTTGTGAGAATGTATTTGTGCATACCTTGACCTGCTGGGCATGTGATCTTTTATAGACTTTTTGGCCTCTCGTGTCTTTTTCCTTCCCTATTTAATGGGGACGACTCCCTATTTACGTGGCTATTTACTCGGAGTAATGAGGCCACGTTTCCCACGTCTTTCGGAGGATAATGCTAGTAACGCTTACGTTCACACAGAGATAATGTTTTATCGACTCCGGAAGATGCGGGGACATCTAAGGTTTATAACGTCAAGCAACCAAGACTCCAGCAGTCGGGAGGAGGTCGTAACCGGAAGATGATCGTAGCCGGGAGACTGTTGTAGCCGGGAGGTTGTCGTAATCGGGGGCTGTTATCTCTAACTGCTACCTCCTCTTCCAACTTTAACTTATGCGCCACGTGGTACCCCTCAATCATCCCTGTATCAAAGAAAATTATTAGTATAGAGGATATTCAATATTCTGATGGATATGAATATGAGGATGAATATTCGATTTTCGATAGGTATGGATATATAGATAAAAGTTGAAAACTCGATGGATATAAATATAAGGATAAAAGTTTTAAAATTCAATAAAAATAGAGATAAAAAATATGAAATCTGATTCAAACATGAGAACTTGAACCTAATTAAGGTGTGACGTGGATTTTGAAGAGAGCTCGGGTGAAATGTAATTTCTACTGATGATAATTGTATAAAAATTATTGAAGATGTTATTGTATTTTCATATATTATTAATTATTTTTGAGTGTATAAATTATATTATGAATTTACTTAATAGATATATCGAGTTTGTTAAAACTAAATTAATATATTTTTTCAACGATGTATTTTTATTATTAAAATGAAATAAATCGTGCTAATAAAAAAATTAATTAATTAATTCGATCAATAACAGAATTAATTAGTTTTTTTATAAATAAAAAATTCTTAATATTTTTTTAAAAAAATATTTAATAAAAAATTGATCAAAATTTTTAATTAATTCCATTTGATAGTTATTTTGATTGAATCAAGATTTTATCTTTTTTTTAATCTAGTATCTAATTTTTTTTGAACGGACTAATCTTAACGGTGATCGACTTGATCTTATAAAAAATTTTCACCGGTCATCAGGATAAATCGAAAAACGCTCGCGGTCCAACATCTAACGGTCAGCGTTCTTAAGTCTATCATCCTATTGGAGGAAAATTACTCTTGTAATGCATCGTTACTAAGAATTAAATCATAAATATTTGATTAATTATTAGAATATCTTATCGCTATACCATAGCCCTCGGGTAAGATTTTACTCAATCATATTTAGAGAAAAAATCATCTATCTAATATAAAAAAATAAAAAAATTATGACTACATACAGAATACAAGATACTATATATATATATTTTTTGACAAGTAAAAAATTGTAAAACATGAATCAAGAGAACAAAATCGGTCTTTAAGAGTTTCTCATGTCTGACAAAGTATCATATCAGAGTAAACTAATAAACTCTTAAGGACCAGTATACATGAAGTTGTGCACTCTTGAAAATCCTCTCAATGTCTAATTGTCCCTCACCAAAGAAATTAGAGTTTCTAGCTTTCCATACATAATAAATAACTGATGACAAGACTAGATAACAAGCCTTTATCAATACCCTACTCTCCACGGTAGTGTTTACTGAAGACTCTCATCACTCTCCGGTAGGTGGATATCTCTGGTGTCATATGCAGCCAATCTCTAATCCTCCTCCATAATCCAAAAATATAGGGACACCTAAAGAATAGATGCTCTTATGTCTCCAACACCTGTCCACAAAAAGTGCACTGTCGATCCTCCAAGTGATCCTGTCTATCCCTGGTGGGAAGACGTCTCTATGCCAGCATCCAAAAGATAATTGCATGACTAGGCTGTAAGTATATCTTCCATATTATTCAGGCCCATGACTTATTAGGACTTGGACGCCTAAGGAAGTCGTAGACCCGAGCCACCCCCCCCCCCAACCTGAGTAAATCAATATGTTAACTTTTGTCCAGTAGCCTACGAGGATCCAGCAGCCGATAATATAAAATATCGTATCTGCAGTAGTCACTTGATCAGAGAAGAATCTAAGTGAGCTGCCTCCCATGTCCAAATGTTAGCTCGTCGTAAGTAAGTATGATGAATCCATTTGATCCAAAGGGCGTCCTCCTTTGCTTATATCCGCCAAAGGACCTTAGCCAAGAGGGCTAGGTTTCAAGCTTGCAAGTCCCAAAACCCCAGGTCACCTTCATCCTTAGGTCTGCACATATCCACCCACGACACTAGAGGATGCTTAGATATCCACATGAAAGATCAACATATGTTGTAAATGCGATCAATTACACCTTGGGGGTATTGACAAGATGGACAACCAGAAACACTCCACTCCCTGTAGCACATAAGTGATGAGTTGTGCTTGCCAGCATAGGATAGTGTCCTCTGTGGCCAAGCGTTGATCCTTCAGACCAAAGAATCAAGTAGGGGGCTGTAATCAAAAATCCGAAGATGCACAGTAACTAGTAGAATTCCCAAATATTGAAAAGGCATAGAACCCTCCTGAAAACCAGTAATGGAAAGAAGCTTGCGGTTATGTCATCAACTCCAGCCTGATAAATGTTCGACTTCAATCTATTCACTTGAAGTCCTGTTGTCGCCCCAAACTCTTGTATATAAGAAGATAATATATCAACTGAATCAGTATCACTCATGCAAAAAAGAAGTAAATCATTTGCATAAGCTAGGTGTGCTAATCTGAGATGAGCACATTGAGGGTGGAAACTGAAACCCGATCTTAGAGTACTTCGTTGTATCTGTCTCCCAAATACCTCAACACAAAAACTAAATAAATAGGGTGATAGTGGGTCCCCCTGACGTAGTCCTCTGGCTCCTCTGAAAAGCCCAAAATTCCTATTGTTGATGGCCTCTGAAAAAGATGTGGTGGTCATATACTCCATAATCCATGTAATAATCTGCTTAGGAAAATGCAGTCCAATAAGAGCCTCATGAAAAAAAAATTCCAATGCATTGACTCAAACGCCTTCTGGAGGTCAATCTTCATAATGCATCTGGGAGAGATATGCTTCAAAATAACTCCTGTGCTAAGTGAATGTTATCTGTAATGAGCTGACCAACCCTACAAAAAAGTTGCCTGAGACTGGTGAAGGATGCTATCCAATATATTAGCAATATGCCCAACCAAAAGCTTAGAAATAACCTTGTAGAATATTGTACAACATGAGATAGGCTGATAATCTATCACCTTACTAGCATGTGTTGATTTTGGAACAAGAGCTATCAAAGTATGATTCCATCTTCTTAACAATTTGCCACTATTGAAGAACTCCATGACTGCTAAAATAAAATCTGCTCCTATCGTGTCCCAAGCTTGCTTGAAAAATTTAGATCCATACCCATCCGAGCCCGATGCTTGTTGATCACCGATGTCGAAGAGCGTCATCTTAATCTCGTCTGCTGTTGGTATATGTATTAACTGAGCGTGATGATCTACTAAAATATGTCGGTCAAACTACATACATGAGTGTGGGAAAGTTGTCCGATCAATAGCAGTACCTAGATGACCTTGAAGGTGGGTTGTGAATACTCGTACAACCTTCTCAAATGACATTGTAAGACTACCGTCAAGTGTCTCCACTGTTGTGATTTCATTTCGTCGGTTATTCCTCTTAACAAGAGCATGAAAGAAGGAGGAATTGCGGTCAACTTGTTTGAAATACCCAACTTTGCTCGCTGCATACAAAAACTGTGTTCCTTAAGATGAATTGCAACAACTGTAATTCTTTTCGGCCATGGTGTCATTTGTTAATTAGCTTCCTGTACTTCTTCTAGACGTTGACGAGCAATAGCCACTCTTGATGAGATGTGCTGGAAGTGCATAGTATTCAACTCCTTCAAATCACTTTTCAGCAACTTTAAAATTTGCCCAATGCAGAATTGCCCGGTGCCATGTTGAACTTGTTACTTATATGCCACCCATTTAGAAGCTACCATGTATGAAAAAGTATCATGTTTAGCCCACGTGTTAAAGAACTTGAAGGGCTTAAGAACACGAATGCCTTCATCCAAAATAGAAATCAAGCAGGCTGAATGATCTGCAAGCATCCCGGTGAACTCTGCAAAACTAAGTAACTCAGCTTCTAACCAATGTTTGTTGATAAGAGCATGATCCAAATTAATACATATGTTGTTGGTAATGGGAGACGTGGGCATGCCCATGTCGCCCACATTTCATTGGGACAAAATGTCCATCTTACCTCTGGTAGCATTCCCATTATAAAAGGAGCATCCAAGGGTGATAAAATAGTCCCCGTATCTGTGAGATTAGTTTTCACCAAGAGAAGAAGAACACATTCAATAGAAGAGGGATTTGGTTCGTGGATCTATCGAGGAGGTTCATTGTGATCTTCACGTCAACGACAAGACTCTCCTCTCTGAATTCTTCCCGACGTCAAGGTATGTTTTGTTTAGTACAAACTTTTATTATTCCTCAAGTGGTATAAGAGTCATGGTACAGACCGGATGCCATGTGAGGTGGCCTTGAACGAAGTTGCGGGGAGGCCCGGAGAAGGTCAAGAGTGATCGAATGCTTGAGGGGAGGTCGGACGATGAGAGTAATGATGGTCCTTCGTTTGAGGAAAGAATTGTTGAGAATACAATCAAAGTCTCATATTGAAAATACATGAAAAAGATCTTGGGTTTAAGAGGGAAATATATCTTCATTGGTATAAGACTTTTTGGGTAGAGAGCCCAAGAATAAAATCATGAAGGCTTAAACCCAGGTCTGGTCAAACCAATTAGTTTGAACCAGACCAGTTTAGTCCAATCAGACCTTGGTATGGTTCAAACCAGACTAGTTTGATCTGAACCAGAATCTGTTTGAATCAAATTGGTTCGTTTAATCAGACTAGTTTGACTCTGTGAAATCGATTTAAATCAGATTAGGCCAGATTTGATCAAATGGATTAGATTTGTTCTAATGGACTAGATTTGATCAAATTAGATTGGAATTGATCGAATGGGTCTAGGTTTGATTAATAAGTCTAAATTTGACTTAAATGAGCTTAGGTTAAACAATAATAATAGGGATCTTTGTCCAATTAAATTAGTTCTAACGAGAATAATGGATCAAGCTAATACTCAGGATCTGATTTCCCAGATCAATGGCAGACTGATTGAATGACATTGATTGGTCTAGTGTGTTAGTCGCCTTGAGCTCCTCGATTAAAAAATATTTGTTTTTCTTATTGCTTTAGCTAATATGTATATTGGTTCTATGCATATGTGTTAATTGAATTTAATCGATTTTGTTACTGATTTGTCAGTTTTATACTAATATTATTATTTTTAATTTCAGATATCATGGGTGATATACACGATGACTCATCGTGATGTGTGACGGAATGAGTTAAGGGAAGCGATTCAAGAGATTGAGTATGACCCATTTACGGAATCAGGGGACACATTGGAAGGCTTGATCGATTATTCTAGAAACTTGAGCAGCAGGATTTTTCAATCCTGGACAACTACCGGATTTGGACATTGATCCGATCACTGTCGACAAGTCTTAGTGAAGTTGCACACCATGTGTGGGAGCGATATATAGGGCGTCTCACATATGCTGAGCTGTGTATAGAGCTACTTCACCATGTGGATCAGGAGGATCCAAAATTGGATCCGAGTGTGGATTCAGCAGGATTTAAGACTGCCCTAGCTGAGTCCAGTAGGATGAAAGGGATTGTGTTGACCACTGCACTAGTGTTTATTCTAGTAGGAGTGGTATTAGCTTATCTGATTTATTAGAATTCTGTTGTTGTTATTGTCGTCATGTACGAACGGTATTAGCCCATTTAGTTTATTAGAGTCATGTAATAGATACTGTCGTTATGTACGAACAGTGTTATTTTATGTTATGTGTTAATAAACTAGGAAAATTTAATATGAGTTAAATGATTAGTCATTTTATTTAACTTAAATGATCAATTCATTTATTTTATTTAATGATCAGTTCATTTATTTTATTTAATGATTAGTTCATGTAATGATTTATTCATTTAAATGATTAATTCATATCATAATTAGTTCATTTGATGGGATGTGTGTAATATAATTGATCAATGTTGGTTAGATTGAATCGTATAAATGATGAGTGAAAATGCAGTTATCACTTGATTTTGTAAACCAACTCAAATTTATATTGAGTTAATTATAAATTACATACATATGAATTACACTGAATAATTAAATAATATGTTTATTTATGATAGATCGTGGCTACCAAGAACATCATAGCTGAACTCAATAAGGGAGAGAAATTAAATGGGGATAACTATAAAATTTGACACCTTAAGATATAATATGTTCTTGAGGAACAAAAAGTTCTAGAGGCTATAAATCAATTTATGGTTGAACCTGTTGATGGTTCAATAGCACAACACCGACGTGATATTGATGTCTATAAGGTATGGAAGAAAAATGACTCAACTGTTAAGGGAATATTGATTAGTTCAATGATAGATGACCTGTTTTTTGAGTATGAGTCATTACCATCAGCTTATGCAGTTTGAGTTATCTTGAGAAATAAATATAGTGGAGTTAGCTTGAGCACACTTTGTCAGCTGACAATTAAGTTTTACAGCTGCAAGAAGCGGCCAAATGTCTCTATGGCCCAACATCTGAGGGAAATGACAAATATGATTTGGGAGCTAAAGACTGATGGTTATGAGTTGACTGACGAACAACAGGTTCAAGCAGTAATCTGTTCCCTTCCTGATTCTTTGGAGACGATGAAATAGAATCTAACACACAATGAAAATATCAAGACTTTCACTGATGTCTCACGTCATGTTGAACTTGAGGCGGAGAGAATTGAATTCGCAAGAATTTCTGGACAAGCTTTTGTAGTTAAAGGTTCTGTTAGAGCATTTAGATCCAAGAATAAGAGAAGATGGTTCAAGAAAAGAAAGGAAAAGGGTAAAGAAGCTAATGATGTTACTGGGTATAGCCCAATCAAGAAGATTTTCAAAGGAAAGAAGTATGAATAGAAACCTAAAATCAAACTAACTTGCTATAACTGTAGCAAGAAAAGCCACTTTGCTCAAGATTGTACTGAGCCAAAAAAGGTAGATTCATGTTTATCTTCTTTTCATGAGCATTATGTTGCTAGTTTAGTGTTGTTAACTGATTCTTATTCTTTGTGGATTATAGATTCAGGAGCAACGAACCATGTAGCTCGTGATTGAGCTACATACGTGAAGTACCGTCGGATACCAGCTGACAACAAATGGACATACATGGGAAACAATGCAAGGATTGAAGTCAAAAGAGTTGACACTTGCAAACTCAACCTACGTGGTGGACTTATCTTATTTCTACATAATGTCCTTTATGCTCCTGAGATTCGACGGAATCTGATTTTCATTACTAGTCTTCTTGATTTGGGTTATTGTATAAATTTTTGCAGTTGTTGTGTGGAACTTAAAATTAACTCGGTGTTAATTGGATATGGTTATGTATTGAATGATTTTATGGTTCTTGATATAGAATCAAACATTAATTATGGTATTAATAGTTATTTTTCAAACATTGCTCTTACTATTGATGCATAAATTAATGATGAAATTTGACATACTAGATTAGGACGTATAAGACAAGAACGAATGAATAGATTAGCTAAAGAGTACATGTTGGGTACTCATGCTAAGGTTAATTTATCTATATATGAGCATTGTCTTGCTGAAAAAGTAACTAGGAAATCATTTAGTAAGACTATTAGAGTTGAATCACTATTGCAATTAATTTATTCAGATATTTGTAGTCCGATGAATGTGAAGGTTAGACATGAAAGTTTCTATTTCATTACATTTATTGATAACTTCACACATTTTGGTCATGTGTATTGCTCATAAATATGAAGTATTAGATTACTTCAAACGTTATTTGAATGAAGTTGAGAATCAATTGGATCGTAAGGTTAAAACGTTACGCACTGATCGTGGAGGTGAATATTTATCTAATCAGTTCAAGACAATGTGTAATAATAAATGTATTATTAGACAGCTAACAATCTCAGGAACTCTATAACGAAACGGGGTTGCTGAAAGAAGAAATTGAACAGTTCTAGATATGGTTAGGTCTATGATGGCTCAAGTTAATTTGCCAATTTCCTATTAGGAAGATGCGTCATTAGCAGCAATCTATATACTTAATCGAGTGTCTTTAAAGTCAGTTCCATTCACTCCATATGAACATTGGACAGACAGAAAATCAAATTTGAGTAATATGAGACCCTGGGGTCAGCTGCCTATGTCCATGATAAGACACACGTAGAAAGTATATCTTTATAAGGTGCTTTTATACCTCTAAGAGTTATGTTTTCATTGGTGAGCAACAAAATGGAACCATCTCCAAAATAGAGTCAAGAGATGCTACTTTTCTCAAAACTGAGTTCCCAATAAGAGGTGAAGTTGATAAGACAATTCCTCTATATGCAATAGAGGAGGAGGATAATGTTCCTTTATCAATGGACGAGGTATCACGAGAGATGCCTGAATTTGGTCAACCCAGTGAGAGTGATTTATCAATTCATAAGATGATTTCTCAATAGTCAAACCTACAAAGAAGTAGTCATCAGATTATTTCTCGGAGAAGGTTTGACATTGAGAATGAGACATTAATGATTCTCCCAATTGACGATGAGGAACCTCGAACGGTTGAGGACGCATTAAGATGCTCAGTAAGAGAAAAGTGAAAAACTGAAATGGATGAGGAAATGAAGTCTTTGAGAAAGAATCAAGTTTGGGATTTAGTCGATCTTCCTCTGGGTCGAAGGGATATTGAGAATAAGTGGATTCTCAAAATCAAGAGGAAAACAGATGGATCGATTAATCAATACAAAACTCGTCTAGTTGCAAAAGGATATACCCAAATGGAGGGTATTAATTTTGAAGAGACATTTTCTCCTGTTGTAAAGTTTGTGTCAATTCGTGTCATTTTAGCTATTGTAGCACATTTTGACTTGAAATTACATCAGATGGATGTAAAAAAAAACTTTCCTTAATGGTAATCTTGATGAGAAAATATACATGGCACAGCCAGAAGCTTACATTGTTAAAGGCCAAGAGAATAAAATATGTAGACTTAAAAAATCTATATATGGGCTAAAGCAAACGTTAAGACAATAAAACATAAGATTTAATGAAGTTATTTTATCTTATGATTTTGAAATGATCAATGAGGATCATTATGTTTACCTGAGAAAGAAAAAAAGAAAAGTTGGTCATCTTATCATTAAATGTTGATGATATACTAATAGCTGAAAATGACATAAAGTTTGTGATAAAAGTCAAATCATGACTTTCATCACAATTTGACATAATAGATATGGGAGAAGCTGAGTACATCTTAGGAGTAAATATCATAAGAGATCGATCAAAAAGACTTTTGGGTTTGTCTCAAGAGGCTTATATCACTAAAATACTACAACACTTTAATATGTCCGATCGCAATATTGAACAAACACTTATAGCAAGAGGTACTGTTCTGAGCAAAAG
The DNA here is from genome assembly GCA_038050645.1 of Hedychium gardnerianum. Taxonomy (NCBI): domain Eukaryota; kingdom Viridiplantae; phylum Streptophyta; class Magnoliopsida; order Zingiberales; family Zingiberaceae; genus Hedychium; species Hedychium gardnerianum. Next base: position 3,422 of record JBBUKS010504632.1, on the reverse strand, counting down.
TATGTATTACAAGACTCCTGAGAAAATAGTCGAGATGAAAAAAAAATCATATGTCAGTATCATTGATAGTTTGATGTACACTATATTGTGTACATGTCCTAATATCAGTTATGTTGTTGGCTTAGTTAGCCGGTTCCAGTCAAACCTAGGATCGAGACACTAAAAAGCGGTGAAGAGGATATTCAGATATCTCAAAGGGACAACAGATTATTGTCTTTGTTTCCAATGATCTAACATGAGTCTGAAGGGCTGCACAGATGTAGATTGGATAGGAGACCTTGATGATAGAAAATTCACATCCGGTTATACCTTCTTGTTGAATGGTGGCGTCATCTCATGGAACAACAAGAAACAGACTTATGTAGCACTATCGATAATAGAAGTTGAGTATGTGGCTTGTGCAGCGGTTGTACAAGAAGTTGTCTAGTTAAGAAGGTTACCGAAGTATTTGAAGATTGCTGAGGACAATGGGAGTCCTATTATAGTGTACTTGACAATCAAGCTGCTATAGCTTTTTCGAAGGATCCCAAATATCATAATAAGGGCAAACATATAGAAATTAAGTATAATTTTATAAGAAATATTATTGATAAGAAAAAGATAATTCTTGAGTATATCCCTATGATTGCAGATTATTCTACTAAGTCATTGACTAAAGAGTCATTTCAAGGATATGTGAAGTTTTGGGGACTTCGAAGAATGTAATATATTGTAAAGACAATTTAAAATGTGAAATATCATGATTTATTCAGTGTATATGTCTTTGTTACATTTTGGTTAAAGTTTCGATGAGTGTGTTGGCAGGTTAAGATTGGTCCACTCACATGAACAATCATCTATATTTGTTAAGTATAAATAGAGGTAAAACCATTACTTATGGGACAACTTATGTAATTATGCATGGAGATATTCCTATAAGTTGGAGTTGCCTTGATTGTTGTATCAAGATGAGATCATTCATGAATTGATCGAAGTAAATGCACCCACCATTTACTGAACTTGTTAAAGGTCAGATTGGGATTCATGAGTTGAATTCAGGATTAAACATTGGGTTTGTCTAGATCAAAATCTGTACGATGTTAAATTTTGAGAAAAATATGCGCTCTTTATTAGTAAAGAGAATAACATCATTGCATGTGATTCATACCACATGTGTTATAGTGACAATAAGGATAGTAGGAGAATGGATCCCTATTTTTCTACTATATGAGACCTTTAAGATTATAAATTAATCTCAATTTTACCCTAAGTGACTATTTAACTGTCTACTTGAAGTTCTAATCAGGTTCTACTACTTTAGCATGTATCCGATTGATCATGAATGATTCGATCTATGGAGCATATTTAGGAAAACGACTGATTAGAATGAATAGATTCAAGCTAAAAAGGAAGATTAAAAGAGATTTACATCTTTAGCATTTATTCACTGGTCGACCAATTATATTTTTTTGTTGAGTACGTAAAATGTGATTGTGAATAATTATATTGATTAGAGATATTGAACATGCTCTCGACATGATTGTCGTTTTAAGGGATTAGAGATGTTCATAATGATATAAATAATTTAATCTAGGGTAAATGCAAGATGTTTATGTCTTTAATTTGTTTGAAAGAGCGGTTATTTAAGGTGTAACAACTTTTTTAGCATTAATTGCTTAGTGTGCTTGCTATCGCACAAACCATTTTTCCTTAAGTGTGAATTGGATGTTCTTATATGGTCTTTGTGACTTTATTCTTATTTGGTCTTTATGACTAATTGGTATTTGTGACATGATTCTAACTTAGTCTTGGTGACTTACCTTGAACGAGTAGGAGATGTTGGTAATGGGAGACGTGGACATGCCCATGTCGCCCACATTTCATTGGGACAAAATGTCCATCTTACTCCGGGTAGCATTCCCATTATAAAAGGAGCGTCCAAGGGTGATAGAATAGTCCCTGTATTCGTGAGATTAGTTTTCACCAAGAGAAGAAGAACACATTCGATAGAAGAGGGATTTGGTTCGTAGATCTGTCGAGGAGGTTCATTGTGATCTTCACGCCAACGGCAAGACTCTCCTCTCCGAATTCTTCCCGATGTCTCGGTATGTTTTGTTTAGTACAAACTTTTATTATTCCTATATATGTGACCATTCATCCATGTGTATTTGCATCCTGTATAAGGTAGATCTTCTATAACAACAAAAGTCACAAGGTTTTGAAAGTCTAATGTACAAGACTGAGTGACCGGAAGGCCTCCACACTTGTCCGTTGTCGATAGAAACGAGTTGTAGTCCCCTAAAACTATCCATGGCAGCCCCACATTGACAAGCCATTGTAGTCCTTCCCATAATGTTTTCCTTCCTTCTATAGTCATTTGTCCATACACAAACGTGACCACAAAAAGATTTTGGGACACCTTACATATACCCTTGCAGTGAATGAACTGATCATGCCATTCTTGCACCTCCAGATTGACTTTTTGGTCATCGTACACCAATAATATATGACTTCTGCCCTCTGAATTGTCCCATTGCTCGAGTTTTGTCTCCAACACTCCTAAAACATCAAGGTTATTGCTTCGAAAGAAGGTTTTCACACCCTTCTGCTTGAGGCCTTTATTGAGGCCTTGAATATTCCACGAACCAACCTTCATTATGCCTGTGACGGCCCAGACTACCTAGTATTGGCGGGATATTTTCTTCCACTCAAAGGTGTCGGTGCATCATCCAGTATAGTGGAAGTTACACTCTTACTCTGCTTGTTGCCCATGTAGTTCACTTGCTATTATGTCCAAAGCCTTTCCCTTGCTGCGAGTCATCAAAGGATAAACCTGTTGATTCCAGTCCGGTGCCGGTAAAGTAGTGATGATTTGTAAAGGAAGATGGTGGACTATTTCTGCCCGATCAGTAGTTTGTCTTTACTTTCTGATGCCCTTCCTTTTATACTGGACCTCCTATATTTTTGAGGCTTCCTCTTGTCTATTACTATGTCGGTTATCAACTATCTGAGTTGTTGTGGCCTCCTATGTAGTATGCTCTAAAATAATTTCAGATGCCTTCTCCATAGAGACCATGTCCTGTTGCTTACTGGACTCAATTAAATATGTCATAGCAATAGAAGTCACACTTCCAGTAGCCACATCAATGGTATCCTGTGTATTATGCTTTAAAACAGTTTTCGATGCCTTGAGATTATTGTTGGTGTAGTTTGCACTAATAGTCTAATCCTAGGTTTTGATGTATAACAACAGGTTAAAGTTAAAGTATTATTATTTAACAAGTTGAGCTAAGTGTGTAAGGTTGACTGACTTGATGGATCTAGAGGGTCAGACACCAAGCAAAAGTCCAGATGTGTGATTCTGGTAGGAAGTCCAGCTGGGTCAGAAAGGACCAGACAGTTGGCGGGAAGTCCAGTCGGGTCAGGGAGGACCAGACGATTGG
>JBBUKS010504622.1:0-13984 GCA_038050645.1 Hedychium gardnerianum | reverse complement strand
TAACATCTAAACGAATCAAACTCAAGCCAAGCTTGAAGTGAGAGCTCGATAACATCTAAACGAACCAAGTTCAAGCCAAACTTCAAACAAGTTCAAGCTCATAAAAAATAAACCAAGTCAAGCTTGAACAATCATTTCAAAAACTTAGTTCATTTTAAGCTCGGCTCGACTTGACTTGATTACCTTATCAAATAAATTTGAACATCCCAAAACTTGACTCGACTTGAGTTATTTATAGCCCTATCTACTTAGGAAAACATGATGGGTAGACTTTTCAGCGTGGCTTAATTTATGAACTGTATATCGTGAAGTGTTGTTCATAAGAATGCGAGAAGGAATCCTGGATCTGCTTTTTAGCGTTATTCCCTTAGCTTCATATTTATAATGAGATTTTTATACTATATTCAACTGATAAAGGATCTTGTTGTTTATGCTTCTTAATAATTTTTGGTTGATTGAGTTTTGTTGTAAATTTTAACACGGTATTTGTAGAAAATGAGAAGCAGAATTTTTTTTTTTGAAACTTCAATCTAATTTTCATGAGTACAATTATGACCTATATAAACTAAATTTGTTTGATCATAATGTAAGAAAGGAAGCTTTGCTTATATTTTTTTTATTGAATATTTAATTTTTTAAATTAATTAATTTTGAAGTTGATCATATGATTTTATAAAAAAAAATTATTTAACATCAAAATAAATTTAAAAATACTCACGGAAGTCATTCACACCGTTAATATTTTTAAAATTATTATTTTATTAAAAAAAATTATAATAGTTGAAATCATATTTAAGTAATGTTGGGAGGATCTGACTGAGCACATGTAGAGAAGTGTAGCAAATTAACCTCCAATCTCTTGTCGCCATCACTGAGAAATGCGGCCGCAATGCAAGATGACTCGGCCACTAGTAACTAAAGTTGGATATTCTAGCTTGATGACGAGGCGTGAGTTAATCTCGGTACTTGCAACGATACCTTTTGAAAAACTCTACAAAAGTCTAAAAGAGGGGGGAAACAATCAAATTCTGTTGGAAACAACAAGCCATTGGGGGTGTTCTTGTCATTCAGTCTGATACATTCAAACTTTCAAAGGTCCAATTACTTTCCTTGTCAAACGATGATTACGCTTACTTGACAACTTAACAAGTTCGTAGACAAACTGAAATCAATGACCAGTTCATTGTGCTTGATTATGATCAAATACGCTGGTCTCCAAATTAAATTCCAAGGAAGATTACGGCTGCAACGAAAAAACAAAGTTGAAAATTGAAAATAGAATGGACGGTCGAGAACTCTAATATTAAGGGGACGGCATAAATCACGTCTGAAAAATTAAGTCCTGTTAATTAAAACTCACTTCTCCATCAGTAATAGTGTCATGATTAAGTTTGATTCCCTCCTCCGCGTTTCGCCTATTGTCACCATGATTAAGTTTCATTCCGCTCTCGAGTTATGGTGCAGTGGCAGAACGCACCATAACTCACTTCTCCATCAGTAATACATCATATATATTAACTATACAATTATTGTTTTGAAATTATCATATGATATATTCTTAACAATTGATGCTCGATTAAAATGTGCGCACTTAATTGAATAGATGTGCAACCGTTAACACCTTCACACTACTAGGCTAGTGTAGAGATCATACTAATTACATTTTTAAGGTAGTCTTGATCTGAGTAATAATATGGATTTTATAACTTTAAAAATAATAAAAATTAAAATTTATAAGGTGGATGTTGATTTTTAAATCCGTTTACGTCATGAGATAGCTCACATCAACAAAGGATCAAAATGAAGATTTTAAAATTTTAAGGAACATTTTAAAAAAAATCTGAACAAAATAAAATTTTCTATATATTATATATATTGTGTGAGACCTCCCCTTCCCTTATAAATAAGGAGTCTTGTTGTCTTGATTTCATCCCTCCCTACATAATCTCTCTCGCAACCTTCCTTCGTCCACCCTCGCGAAATCCAACAGCTACCAACTAACACAATGGACGACATGAATGCCGACTACAGCCTATACTGGGAAACTAAGCGTTTGATGGATCTCGAAGAGCTCGAGAGGTACACACTCGTGACTCGTCAACAACATCAGGATCTTTTCCTTTTCTCGTTTGTTCTTTTCTTGATTTCATAATTATATGGAATCAGCTTGAGAGTGTTGCTCTTCCCCTGCTTGTTCATCTTGTGGTTCAAGTCATTTATTTTCTATTTATGCACTACTGTTACATATGCTCTGAATCTTTCTTTCTGAGCTAAGCAGGGTTGAGACCTTTCGTTCTTACGCAGTTGGGGGTTTGCGGAGGCCGTGTTCGGTGGCTACTATGGTTCCAGTTCTCCAGAAGGTGCCTCTTCGTCGGCGCCAGCGACGGCGAAGAACATTGCCATGGAGAGGAATCGCCGGAAGAAGCTCGACGATAAGCTCTACGCACTCCGAAGCGTCGTTCCCAAGATCACCAAGGTAATTAATTAACACTTCAAAATCATACCAGGTTGTTTTTTTAATATCTGATTATTATAAGTACTTAATTAATTGATGTGAACTCAGATGAACAAAGCATCGATCATAAAAGATGCGATTGATTACATTATTCAGCTTCAAGGCGAAGAAAGGCAGATGAAAGCTGAGATATCCGAGCTCGAGTCAAAACTCAAGCAAGAGTTGGCTTCGGTTGATGACGACCTTGCGCACTTGGAGAATCTGCACTTCTCGCAGAGAAAGAAGAAGAGAACTGCGTCTGCTCCAAGTTCCTCCAGCTCGGCACCAATTCAAGTTGTGGAAGTAGTCACACATTCTCTCTTACACACTTTTTAATTAACTACTGAATATGAAAAAATACAACAGCCTTTTCAAATTCGGAAATTGATTAGTTTTGGTGGCATGTCATGCAGCTTACAGTGAGTGAAGTGGGGGAGAAGACCATTGTTATAAACATCACCTGCAACAAGAAGAGAGACACCATGATCAAGCTGTGCGAGCTTTTTGAGTCTTTAAACATGAAGATCATCACGGCCAACATCACCTGCCTCGCCGGTAGCTTCTTTTATACTCTGTTCATTGAGGTATAATATACTCTCACTTTCTTTAACTATTAGCATTATCAGCTGCTTAGAATGGTACTAGCGGTAGGTGAGTTAGATTTGAGAGTTTGAATCTGGAAATTTCCATCCTTATTTTGCATATATAAGATCAGATTGAAGGGGATTCAAGATGACATATTATAATTGCACCCCGAAACAGACTCCCCATTTTTTGCTCATTTAACACATGCGGCTCTTCGCAAGAATTTAATATATCTTTTTGACCAAAAAAATTCAATATTTAGTTTTTATAATCATAGGTTATCTGCCCTTCCTATCCTTTTCTCAAATGTACAGCCGTCGCAGCCTGTGACATGCGTGACAGGCTTTCTATTGCCTAGGAAGACTAATTAGTCAACACTGCACCACCACCACCATTCACATCATCTTAATTAAAGAGGATTTCATCCGTGGTCGGGGTTAAATTTTGATAATTTTTTTTATCATTTCTATCGATTTTTATTCATGTATTTTTCAATTTAGATTCCTGATTTATTTCCCTCCTAAAAACATAAAATAATCATGGGAACCGCTAATCGCTAATGTGACAGATTCAGTTTTTTTTTTTTAATTAAAGGGCTTCTTTATCAAATGAAAGTTCTTTTTCAACCAAAAAAAACAAAGAAGAAGAAAATTTGCTTGTTTTAATTTATTTCCAAATTCTTAAGCTAAAGTAATCGAATCATCTAATACTGGAAATGATCGACTTAAAATCTGCACATATATATAATTGAAGCAAGATATACACTTGTGTGCAGAATGATGAAATAGGGAGCGCTCATCTGAAGGAGAAGATTGAAACTGCAATTACAGGACTTGATGGTCCGAGCACAATGAGTTCCTCGAGTTATTAACTACATGGATTTATCCAAAAGCTGATTGATTTCGCCCTATGCATATGTGAAAAAGTGAAAGTGAGAAACAAAATCAGTCAATAAACCTGCAATTTTTTTAGCCTTGCTATTCCGGGAGACTAAGGCTGTTGCTTAGTAACAGATGCATTGGATAGGCATAGCGGAGTCAATTACTATGGTAATGTTCAAGTTCTTTTTCAAGTTGTAGTGATGTTATGGCGTACTTCTCTGTAATTTATGTTTTGAATATATACCGTAGACGTTTTCATTTATGGTTTTTTTGATAATTTAATAAAAGGCCCATTTAAAAATTACTTCTTATTTACAAAATGCCCAACAATTAAGGCAGAAAAAGTGAAAAATCACTTCTTATTTCGAAACTATAGTTTTATAACGAGCAAATTGATTTTAGAAAATCAACTTGCAATTATATTTTAAAGGCTCATTGGTAACACTGGCTTTGCTAGAACTAATAACAAATAATTTATACACATAAAAAACACATAAGCTCTAGTTTTAAAGGTGCGAGTTGATTTTAAAACTAGCTTGAACTATTGAAACTTTTTGCAATATGATCGGTGAATAGAAGGACTAAGTTAATTTTAAAATCAGTTTTGCACCCAAATTTTAAAGGTTTGTTAGTGTCAATAAAATATAACACGTAAGATGATTCTAAAATGGGTTTGTGTCGTTAAAACTTAACAACAGAGTGGTCAAGTTTACAGCCATTTTATCAACCATCGGATTAAGTTTTAAGGATTTTATTACCCTACTTGGTGCTCATCTTATGTGCATCATAAGAAATTTTTCTTTCTTTAATTTTTATTTAGCTTAGGATTTAATTTTTAAAATTTAGAATTTAAGTTATAGTATTTAAGCTAAAAAAATTAATATATATATATAAATAAAATTATATATGATGCATACAAGATGAACACCATATAATAAGTAGGGTATCATCACTCTAAGTTTTAATAGTTTAAACTAATTTTAAATTCATCCTATGACCAAAGAGTGGCGATGCTAATAGATGTTTCATGTTGGTGAAATCGATCTCAGGTCAAGGTCGACCAAGCTCGAGTTGACTCGAATTGAATTTCGATGTTTGATCAATATGTTAGTAAGAAACCAAGTAGGTCAAGGTTGACTGGATACTTGACGATGTTGTAAGTTCAATGGAAAGTTGACAAGAACAAAATTCAAGTGGGTCCAGGGTAACCGAACACTTGGTAATTGGAAGTTCAATGGAAAGTTGGCAAGAGAAAAGTCCAAGTGGATCAAGAGTGACTGGACACTTGATGATTAAAAGTCCAACTAAAAGTTAGTAAGAGAAAAGTTCAAGTGGGTTAAGGATGATCGAACATTTAGTGATTGAAAGTCCAACGAAAAGTTGGCGACAGAAAGTCCAAGTGGGTCATGGAGGACCAGACACTTGGTGATTATGGAAATCCTTACAAGTCAAGATTGATCGGATGCTAGACAATGAAAATTCTCGACAGGTCAAGATTGACCGGATGCTAGGCAATGGGAAGTCTCGGTAGGTCAAGATTTACTGGATATTGATCAAAGGAAGTCATGTTAGGTTGAGGTCAACCAGATACCAGACAAGACAAGAATATAACTTGGTAAGGTTGAAACAAGAGTATTAGTCGATTGATAAGGTATATTGATCGATTGATGAACTTTAAAATTGAAGTTTTATGGTGTTTTTATGGTTTGCTATAATAACTAGGATTGCTACCGTGACAGGGGTTACTCCAGACCCCTAACCCCCCCCCCCCTAAAAAAAGGGTTTGTTATAGTAATTAGGGTTTACTATAGTAATTTTGGGGGTTTTGCTATAGTAATTGGGTTTAGGGTTACTATAGTGATTTTGCTACAATACCAATCGATTGGTGAGTTTTGATAATCGATTGGTGACACTGTAGCAGTGAACAGATTACTTTTGAATTGATTGGTGAGTTCTAGCAATCGATTGGTGGCACTGTAATAGCGAACATAATACTTCCGAATCGATTAGTAAATCTCACCAATCGATTGGTAAAGTCAAAAATAGTCGTTTTACAAGTTTAAACAGTCGGATCCAATGTGACAATCGATTGGTGAAGTCTATTAATTGATTGATGAAGTCTATCAATCAATTGGTAGACAAAAATAGCCCGAATGCAACCCTATAAAAGAGGGTTTAGTGAAGATTTGAAGGGGCCGATTCTTGAGGGTTTTAGAGCAAAATGTTGTTATATTTTCGGATCAATAAGAGATATTTCCAACCAACAAGAGATCAAATAAAGCAAGATTTTGATTGTAAGTCATTTTCGATTTCATTTGTATTTGCATTCTTGTTTCTTGTTGTATTGTTGTGTTCTTGTAAGAATAAGCTCGTAAGAGGTTTCTCCGCTTCAAAAGGTGTCTGAAAATGAGAAATTCATAGTGGAAGGAGATCACTAGAGGTAGGCCTTGGATTAGTCGCTTAAGAGACGGATACCAAGTAAAATTCTGGAGTTATGCATGTGGAATCAAGTTTGAATCAAGGTTTTCGCTGCGCATTCAAACGACGAGCACGACAAAAAAATGAGAAGCAATTGAAACTATTCACTCCCGGGTTATAACATTTCAAAATCAGCTTACAAATATTGTGTCCACCACTGTGCTAAGCTTCAAAAGTGCACATTCGCCCTCGAAATAATGATGCGGCGGTTACGTTCTCTAAATGATTAATCAGACATCTAAGAGTTGAATCTCAACCATGGTGTACTGCAGGGATTTTTCTTCAGTGGGACGATAATCCTAAGAACGTTAGCTGCTTGGATAGCCTCTGCGGGGACTTCTCAATTTACTTGGTAGTCGGTGGAAAATTTTCATGGGATCGGGCTAATTATCTCCAAGATTAGTCGGTTCGAAAAGTTAGATACCTGGATTATACAAAAAAAAAATCAAATTCAGTACTCCACGGGATAAATCGAGTTGGTACTCGGGTCGTAGATTGTTACAAGAGAGCAGGGATCGAATTCCTGAGGCAATAATCCCCTGAGAATAAAATCTCTCTCACCTAAAGAGATATCGCTCGGTCACCGTCATTTATCTCCCTTCCAAATATGGCTTGGGACGGACGTGGAGGGGTGCCTAGGTGAGGGCATCATATTTTGCCACAAACAACGCTTTCGGGACTTTGATATAGTGGTAAAATATTTCTATAGTTAACTAGATATCTAAATTCTAATTATAATATATTATAAATATTTTTTTCTAATAGGATGATAAATTTAAAAATATTGAGTGAATATTTTTTTAATTTTTCGAGAGACGAAATAGAGAGAGAAATTGATTATCGATTAGTCGAATTATAAAATATGGATACTTCATTAAAAACAAATGCAAATTCAACCCCTCCGACTTAATGCAACAGTGAAGACATACAATGGACAACCGACAGCCAGATTCGAATTTCTGGACAAAGTCAGCTGTTGGATGACATCGTAGCTCGCGCTTCCGATTTATCCAGTGGAAAACCCCATAAAATCAGGATATATGTGTTTTTTATACATAAAAGTTATATTTAACTAGCTCCTCCCAGAGTCAAGAACCTAACGATGCCTTTTTTTTGTTCGATATTTTGGAGGTAATGTGTGCTCGTTTGACAAGGGATAACAAAGACGATTACGATAAACAGCAGAGTGGATATAAATCCGTTATTTCAAAAGTCTAAGGGCAGTTTGAAGAAAATAATGTACAAGGGGTATAATAAAGAATTCTCAACAAAATATTACAGCAGCAATCAGTCGTATTCAAAAAGATAAGCTTTTACACAGTTTCGTTGCATATAGAATCTAATCTTCTTGTTTAGCTAATTAATCGTATTCAAAGTAATAATTTGGCTTCTTCAATATAGCTTCCAAGATTTACCACATCCTGCACTGAATTTCTTCAACCTTCCATAGAGCATGACAAGGATCAAGATAAGCTTGCCCTCATCACTGAACCATCCTGACAATGCATAGGGTTTGTCCTCACAGCTTGCTCCTGGATTGAGCTTTTGCAACCTTGAGCAACTGTAGCCAGTTGACAACCCTACATTTCCATAGCCACTGCAACCAAAAAGGTGTAAGTTTGACGTGCATTTGAAAAACACAAAACTATGGACTATTGTTCTACGTTCATCTACACTCCTATCACTCACATCACTAGTTGATTCTCTTAATTATTCGTGTCCATGAATAACAATGATGAAATCGACGTGTCAAAGAATGCTTTCACAAATCGACTCTTACCTCGTCACTTCGAAAATGATGTTCAATGTGCTAAAGTTGAGTGAATCTCTGGACATCTTCCTCCTCTCTGTAATGCATACTGCAACTACGGAGATGAAAATCCAAGATATTTGTGGGAAAATTAGGCTTTGCAACCACGAGCTTTTCCCCTCGGATTTTCTCTGAGTTCGTTCCCGGATTGAATAATCCTCGCGAGCCGAAGTGAACGACGCAGAAGAGGGAAGGTACCTGCGAATTTATTGTCAAACAAACATGGTATTAGGCTGTATGAGTTTAAACTAATTAAATGCCTCGTTTTAAAACGTTGAAGACTTGAAGTACTCACATCATAACGATGAGGAATACGAGCACAGCAGGGGAGATGAGGGAGCAATCGACGGAGTTTTCCCCGGCGTGCCTTGAGTTCACCACGATGAACCATGCGCTGGATAATTTCTGAAAGGAGTTCAAGCCATCGAATACGGCGCCGTTCCAGTCCATCGCGCAGAACAGAACCAGCACGGCCATCAGCAGCCCGACAGCGGTCAGAGACAGCATTGAAGTCTGCGACTTCGGGAGAAGAGGCCTGAGTCGAGCTTCATTTCCCGAGCTCTTTAACATTTTTCCGAACTCTGCTCTCCTGGTGAGTTTGCTCGAGACCCAGATCGCCAACCTCAAGAACAGCGGAAACAAAGTGTTGCCGACGAGTGCCACGACCGTCATCAGCAGCAGCACCACAGGGTCCCGGTTGAACACCACCATGTTCTCGCTTGTAGGGACAAATCCCCCGTTGGCGAAGGATGAAACAGTCGTGCACAAGCAAAAGAGGAAGAGATTGATACCTTTCGTCTTCAAGACGCCTCGTGCTCTCGAAACGCCGGCAAAGTAGGCCAACAGCGACGCCGTGCCGAGCACATGAAAGGTCGCAATGTAACCGGAGATTACGTAAATTAGCAAACACGTATAGGTCTTCGATTCGACATCAGCGGATGAGGGGTTGATGTTCATCCCTGACTCAGAGCGATCGACGACGGCGTCATCGTCGTCGTCGTCGTGGGGGATGCGGCCGGCTTCGACCTCAACGCTCCTCGATGAGTTCTCCGTCGGCTTGGCTTTTCTAAGGAGGAGGACGAGGAGGGAGACGAAGACATCGCCACCGAGGAACATAAGAAGCATGAGAACGACGACCTGTGCGCTGGAGAATCTCTCCATCTCGACGACGCCGAGGCAGGACACAGTGATGGCGGAGGCGGACATGAAGAGCATGTCAAGGTAGCGAGGGGAGAAGGCGGGGTCGCTGGGCTCGAGGAAGGCTAGGAGGAGGGAGCCGAGGAAGGTGAGAGAGAGGAAATAGCCGAGTTGGAGGAGGAAGGGGGTGATGTGGAAGGCAGAGAGGTGGTAGAGGAAGAGGAGGAGAGCGTGGAGGTAACGACCGAGGCGGGCGAAGCAGTAGGTGCGGCTGATGACTAATCCGTCAGCGTGGGTCTCCGCGGAGGAGGTAGCCATGGAAGTGGATTATTCCAACTCCTCCGGGACGACGAGGAAGGATGGGACGACCAGGAAGGATGGGTCTCGCAATTCCAACTCCTCCGGTAGGACATGGTTCATCTTTGTCTAAGATAATAATTGAATAAATAATTCAACAATATAATTATTTCAAATATATATGAGACAATGTCAGTGCGTGTTTTTTTGTACCACTTTCTCCACTGAGGCAATGTGAGTGCATGTTTTTTTGTACCGCTTTCCTCTGTTTCCGGTCCACTTATTCAGTTAATTTTCACAGTTAATCACAGCCATTAATACCATTCATTATAATAATTTAATTTTATTCATATTATTAAGACATTCATATTAATTTAACGTTAATATATATTATTCTTTTAACAATTAATATCTTTCTTTTATTAAAATTCTACGTTTATTTTAATATTAACTTTTATTATTTATAAATCTCAATATATATTCATTAATCTTTTTATATATATATACATATAATTTTTTTTATAAAATCTATGTATTAACGTTCATTTTAACACTCATTTTTCATTAATTGTAATATTTTTACTTCATTGTTACTGTATACATTTAAATATGATATATTTATAAAAAAAATATTTTTAAATGAGATTTTAATTTATTTTGATGATTAATAATATTTTTATAAAATTAAATTAATTATTTTAAATTTAATGTTATCTAATTAATAATTTTTGTAATATCATTTGCTCGAGTGTATCTTAGATTTCAAAGAATATTTGAAACATACGTTGACCGATTTAAGTCTTCACGTTCGTTGTTCTCCCACTTTCACATGCAGGGAGGAAGTCATCGCTTATCAACAAGATGAAAACTAGCTGTGAACAAAAATTTAATAAAATTAAATTAATTAAATCAAATTGATTGAATTTTGAAATTTGGTTTTGATTTTTTTTTTAAATTCAGTTTAATTTTAATTTTAATTTTAATTTTTAATTTTATAATTTGATTAAATCGAATAACTTGAATAAAAATATTAATTTAATTATTTTTTATTTAAAAATATAAAAAACATATTTAAAATCAAAAATTTATTTAAAATTTCAATTAATCGATATTTAATCGATTTGATCGATTCAATTTTTATAAGAAAATCGATCAGTTCAATTAGTTAAAAAAATTCAATTTATTTAATTTTTGATTTATTTATTTAATTTTTAATTGAATACTAAGCCTAATACAAATTACATTTATTATATATTAAATGTATATATAATAATGATACTAACAATAGTACTCTATTTAGTTAATTTATTTTCCAATACAACTAATTTGAGGATGTTTTGAATTTGTATATTAAATCTAAACTGATCCACAACCACTAAATATATAATGTATTTATTGAATAATATTGTTTGGGTTAAATTGTACTTATATATCTAATTTGATCATTAATATTATGGTGATAAAAGATGAAACGTTCATTTTTAATATTTTTATCAATCCGTCTCAAAATTAATATGAAAAAAATAAATTATGAGGATCAATCTAACTAATTCGAATAATAACCAATATATAAGAAAAAATAAAAATTTAACCATTAATCAGATTTGATCACTAATATTATGTATAATATAAACATTGTTTTTAATAATTTATTCACTATGTTATTGAACTTAATATCCAAACTCCATTCAGTACTATTCCCTTTAATCATCCATCATTTTTAAGTAATTATCTCTAAATAAGGATCCAAAATTTTAGATTTGGGATAAATAATTATTAAATATGGTATATAACTTTTTATAATAAAAATATAATAATTTAAAAAATATAATATAATAAATATTAATTATTGATGTCAAAATTAAATCAAAACAACATAAATCAATCCAAAAATTCACTCGTCCTAAATAATATTTAAATTCTCAATTTAAGATTAGAATTTAGCTCAATTTTTTTTAAAAATAACGATCCCACTCCCAAGTTATATTATGATCGATGACGATTAATAAATTTACATGTAATTTCGACACAAAACAAGAGCATCGTTGACGACTAATCTCAATGTCATGATATTATTTCAAAATTTTATACTAAATTATTAATAAAAAATTTAGATCGCATGTTTTTTGAATATATAATTAATTCTGAAATTTTGATGATCGATATTGACACAAACAATGATAAAAATAATGACAAGGGTTTTAGGATAAATTGAGAAAGATTTGATAGAAAAAATATCGAGACGTTGAGAAAAAATATCAAAAAAATAATACATATGGAATAGAAAGAGAATATTAGAAAAAAAATTAATATATAATAATATAATTAAGTTGAAAAGTAAAAATTAATATATAACAATACATATACATATAAGTCGGAAGCTTCGGCTCTTATATAAATCCACCCCGGTCTTTAATGTTTTTTTTCTTCCATTAATTCTGATTTAAATAAAATAATATGGCTTTATAGTAATTATCACGTAATTGAAATATAAGATGAGAATATTAAATAAATAAATTAGATGATAAAATTAACACGTGATAATAATTATCCTATTATTTATATATAGAGAGAGAGTTTTGATAACTTATCCATTTTATTCTGTATAATTATGTACACCTACTGAGATAACATAATTTTGATCACGGATCATATCACACATATTTTAATCAATGATGTACAAGTGATCATCTCAATAAGGTTTCATAGTTATGCAGGATAAAATGTATAAATTAATAAAACTCTCTCTTTATATATATCAATAATTTTAAATTTAAGATGATTAATTTAATTTTATGATTTTTTTTATGAACCGTCGAAATAAATCAAAAAAATATATCTACTAATCTCATGTTTTAAATACGCTCGATCCATTCATGACACTGATTATTAATCAACTTGCATTCACATGTCGTACATGGTCTTAAAGAAATAAGAAAAAAAGGGTTTCTTATATTGTAATTGACGCGTTGAAACAACGATACAATGACCCCTCATAGGCATCCAACAAGCAACCAGTTTGTCTAGTTGTGTGGACAAAATTGTCGATTATCATGGTCATTTTTTATAATTAAAATGGAGTTGAACTGGCAGAACTTGAAAATTGGGAATTAAAACTGACCGCACCTTAATCGGGTCATTTTAAGACAATTACCTCGATTTGAATTTAACGATCCTATTGACTTGACTATTAAAAAGGAACAAATTCGAAGTCAAATCAAGAAGTTTATCGTAATGAAAAATTAGTCCTAAATGTATCCAAAAAAAAAAAAAAAAGATTTATAGAAAGTGTAATAGTAGCCACACTTATGGATGTATACTGGCAACAATTTGGCTAAGTTACAATTAGATCCATGCAATAATTGAGGAGAAATACAGTTGATCATGACGGGTCTAAACGGATCATGCAATAATTGAGGAGAAATACATTGATCATGACGGGTCTAAACGGATCAAGGATATTTTTCTTATGAGTATGTACGGATCATCCATTTAGCAGATTTAAATATTTGGTTAGCTATAAACATGACACTTTGTTAGCTCTTTTTTTTTTTTTTGTTGTTGTCGAATGGCATGAATAAAAAAATTAGTCGGATCCGAGAATGAATTTTTCAATAAATCTTGTAAGGAACTTTAGGAACTCTGAATAGTGAATTATATTTCCACGATAGTTGCATGATTAAAGATATTCAACAAATAACAACCTTAGTTATTAATTTAGACATTATTATTTTTCCTACAAGAATAAAAAAGCTAGGCAATTCTTCACAGCCCAAATTTGTTTATTTAATTTTCTTTTTTCTTTAAAAAAGTGGAAAAAATAACTACTGAAGACTTCGCCCATATACCTTTTTTTATTTTTCATTTTTGTTTGACATATTCAACCCATGATTTGTATTTATATTAACCGTGGCATAATTAAATAGGTTGAATTCTTTGATGGAAGTAATTAAATCATATCGAAAAATTATGATCTTGATGAATTCAACCTGAGTCCGGGACCTCCGGGTTCGCAAAAAGTGCTCAAACATTGCAATTGATAATTAGCATTTTATATCAAAATCATTTTAAATGCATGGTTCCAATATACTACTCAAAGGATGATAATAAACTACTAATTAAGAAAGTAAAATGGATGAATATCGGATCAGTTGATAAACGATGATTTTATAACGAGAGTGGTGCCTTTGCATGTTGAATGCTCAAAATACATATTTATTAGAGTCTAAACTAGCATTAGTATTAACGGTGATAAAAAGTGAAACGTTCGTCTCAATATTTTTGTCAGTCTGTTCCAGGATC
>JBBUKS010504611.1:0-13985 GCA_038050645.1 Hedychium gardnerianum | reverse complement strand
AAGCCCTTAATCGATTGCCCAATCGATTCTGGCTCCTTATATTCTCGCGAGAACAACTTCAATCGATTGTCTTGAGCCAATCGATTACTCAATCCTAAACTCTCAATCTGTGTTTAGGGTTCCTTTGCCCAACTCCAAAGTCATCCGTGACTCATTAGAACTTCTCATTGCCTAGCATCTGGTCAACCTTGACCTACCAGGGCTTCTTCAGCAATTGTTCGATCCAACTGTGACCCACTTGGATTTTCCCTTGCCTAGCCCCGCTAGGACTTCCATTGCCTAGTTTCACTAGGACTTCCATTGCCTAGTTTCACTAGGACTTTCTCACTCGTGCCAAGTGTCCAGTTCCTAGCTGACCCACCTTGGAGTTAACCTAGTTCTCAACTAGGTTTTTCTAGTCCCACGAAGACTTCTCTCTTGTCCAAGTGTTTATCTCTCAGTTGACCCAACTTGGACTAAACATAGTTTCCAACTAAGTTTGCTCGGTCCAACTAGGACTTCTCTCTTATGCAAAGTGTTCAGCTCCCAGTTGACCCACCTTGGACTTAACTTAGTTCCTAACTAGGTCTTCACTCCTTTGTTCCCAATCAGGACTTTCATTGTCTAGTTTCCAACTAGGTCTTACCTCTTGCCTAATCTCAATTAGGATTTTTCATTTGCCTAACCTCCAGTTAGGACTTTCCCAGTCAAGTCTCTGATCAACCTTGATCTACTTGACTTCTTTTTCACATATTGTCCAAATATTGAAACTAAAGCTTGAATCAACCTGAGCTTAGTCAACATGGTCGACCTTTACCTGAGGACAATTGCACTAACAATCTCCCCCTTTTTGATATTTGACAATATGTTTAAGTTAGGCTAACTCATATTAGCCCAATTCCCTTCTTCATCCTATGTCAAAGCATAAATGAGGGTTTCCTAATTTGAACCCTATATTTTTCTCCCCCTTTGATATACATCAAAAACTCTTCCCAAGAGTCTCTTCTCAAATGAAAAATCTCTCCTCGAGATTTACTCCTCAAATGAAAGTTTCATACCTTTCATTGTTTCACAATGAGGATTCTCAACTCTCATTGTCTCCTCATCCTATCACAACGAAGATTCTCAATCTTTAACACCTCACAATGAAGATTCTCAATCTCCCATTGTCTCTAATGCTCAACCTTGAGCATTTCTTCATTCTAACACAATGAAGCTCTTATATAAGGATTCTTCATTGATTACAGATTCTTCTCTGAGCTCTTATATAAGGAGACTATGACCACAAAAGAAGAGATATACTGAACACAATAGCAGAAGAATTCTTCCACCTTCATTCCCCGATTTTCCCTTCTCTACCATGTAATTCCGCTCGACAAAATCATTGTAATAGCAATTCAGTATTTTCTCAGTTTGTCGTGATCCACCAGTGCTTGGTGATAATCACGATCTGCCGTTATATCCTGGAAAATAGACGACCAGAGATAATATCAAAGCATAGCTGGAGATGGGGCGAATCTATTTCAAGGAAACTGCATTGTGCGCAGGCCTTGACATCTTCCTTCCCTGACTCGGCATCTTCCCCAACTTTGCTTCCTTCCTGACTCGACGGTTTTCTTTTTCACGACTTCGCGATCCATTCGGGAGCGACGCAGTATCTCTTTTTTCCAACTCAGTGATCCATTCGGGAGTGACTCAGCATCTCTTTTTCCCGACTCAGTGTCTCTTTTACCTGACTCAGCGTCTCTTTTTCCCCCGACTCGGCAATTCATTCGGGAGCAACTCAACGTCTCCTTTTCCCAACTCAAGAGCGCTCGGCGATCCGCTCAGGGGAACTCGACCGAACTAGCCATGCTTGGAGTCTGAGATTATCTGCTCAAGTCATCTCAACAGATAAGTTGAAATGATTTTGTGTAATTTCAATTCAGTTAAAAATTCTTCAATATCTCCGATAGATTATCCAACATTAGCATGATCCAGAGTCGAAGAAGATCAAGTTTACAACGAAATCAGCGAAGGTTCAGGCAACTAGACAAGTGTCAATCGAGCTTTATAAAAGGGGAGTCGAGGCATCTTCTTTAAACATCAACTACAATCAGTTCTCTCTCGATCAGTGCTTGAAAGTGCTCCTAGTTCTATCCGAATGATTCAGGAAGCACCAGGAAAAGTGTCAATGCAATTATGGCTTCCAGAGGGTCCAATAATGTATTTATTATTTATTTCTTTTATTGTTACATTATTCTTTTGTGTTTGGGTACTTGACAATCTTGTAAGAAGTTTCTTTGCTGTTGAAAAGTGTCTGAAAAGGAGAAAGAAAGTAGTGGATGACGTTGATGCATAGTCTTAGACATAACAATCTTGGAGGATTGTGAACAAGTAAAAACCTGAATTGTTCTTGGCTTATTGTATTTATTTATGTTATCTGTTGCGTACTAATTTGATAGATAAGAATAATACGAAAATGAAAAGAAGTGGACGCTATCCACCTCTTTTAGCATTGATTCGATCCTACAACACTGATATTTAACCAGCACAATAAAATTTTGCTACAATAAGAACAAAAAGAAATTATACATGAAAATTAGGTATTTTATAAGATCTTCTTGCTTTTTATACGTCGTAGAAAAAAGAAAGACTTGAGAAGCATGAACTCATACTTGCTTTACAACTTGTGCTGGTGTAAAGTTACACCAAGGAAATTATACATGGAAATTACAATCTTCTTGCTTTTTATATGTAGAAACTATGCTTCTTGATCTTTAAAAGATTGATAAAAAAACACTCGAGAAGCATGAACTCATACGATACTGATTTTCAACTCGAGCTCGTATAAAGTGATATCAAGGAGGCATAAACTCCATCTTTGCGATCAATCAAGGTTTCGTGGCTGCCTTTCTCAACAATGATGCCATTCTTCAGAACTGCGATTGTATTAGCTCCCTTTATAGTTGATAGGCGGTGCGCCACAATCAATGTTGTTCTACCGACCCTAGCACGATCTAATGCTTCTTGTACTACATGTTCTGACTCGGCATCCAGAGCGCTTGTTGCCTCATCTAGTAGCAAAATCTTAGGATCCTTCAAAATGGCACGAGCAATTGCAACACGTTGTTTTTGGCCGCCAGAAAGTTGGATGCCTCTTTCTCCTACTGATGTATCATATCCTTGAGGCAAACCTGATACAAAGTGATGTGCATTGGCTATTTCTGCAGCCGCAACAATCTCTTCTTCTGGTACATCTCCTTCCTTGCCGTATGCTATGTTGGCTCGAATCGTGTCATTGAATAATACCGGCTCTTGGCTAACCAAGCCCATTTGTTGCCTTAGCCATTTTACTTTAAGCTTCTTGATATCCATTCCATCAAATGAAATAATACCAGAATCTGGGTCATAAAATCTCTCCAAGAGTGCAATTGCTGTTGATTTTCCACAACCGCTTTCCCCGACAAGCGCAACAGTCTGAGATAACATGTACGCTTTGAAAGATCGAACAATATAACATTTTAACGATACTAAACTATAGGTA
This sequence comes from Hedychium gardnerianum, assembly GCA_038050645.1. Classification (NCBI taxonomy): domain Eukaryota; kingdom Viridiplantae; phylum Streptophyta; class Magnoliopsida; order Zingiberales; family Zingiberaceae; genus Hedychium; species Hedychium gardnerianum. Next base: position 10,480 of record JBBUKS010504611.1, on the reverse strand, counting down.
AGACTTAGTATACCTTTCCTGAACTAATAGTCAAGCACAAGTCGCTGAAGATTTGAACATCTGGGCGAGCTGGATACTTGAACATCACGTGCCGGAACTCTATATCGCCCATTATGTTTGTTAAAACCACACCCTCTCCGCTGCTTGAATCAATGTTGGACTTTCTATCAATGATTGAGAAAATTGAAGCAGCTGAATCTTTAACTTTGGTGGAATCTGGACCTAGTGCACTTGTTTGCGAACTTACCATTGTTGCTATTGTTAAAGAAAAGAAAATCTGCCATTCCCGAATGAAATAACTAATTAAATGATAGGAAAATGAAGCGAGCAAGAAAAACTATGCATGTTGCTCACTCTGAAAAGTTCATTAAAAGTGGCCATGTCCTTTTTGACGAATATTGCTCCGACATAAAAGCAAAGGGCATATGCGAAATAAAGTATCATGTATGCGAAGCCAAAGCCTAAACCACTGGCAATCCCTCGACGAATACCATGTCTCAAGGGAGCTTCACATTTCTTTTTGTAAGTGTCGATCACCCTTCTTTCAGCAGAAAAGGAGGCAACTGTTCGTATACTGCTGATTGCATCACTTGCCACTTGACTTGCTTCTTCATACAAAGCCTGGAAACTCACATCGATTTAGTACGAGAATTAAGTTTTTGTAACAGCATTTGAGGAGCTTGTAAAAGCACAACTAGCTACCTTAGCATCTGCGCTGAAGCCCTTCAAGAACTTTATTTGAAGATAAGCTTGTAAACCAACCAGAGGTATGACAACAAGAATAATTAGAGTTAGTCTCCAGTTTGCGATCATAGCAATGACAACCCCTGCAGTAACTGTTGATATGTTCTGCACCATCAGGGCCAAGTTATCTCCAATGAGACTTCGAACAATTGCAGCATCTACTGATAACCTTGCACCAATTGCACCACTGCAAATGAAAAATGGTATAGATGAGTTAGTTGTTTGCCTTTACATTGAAAGATAATTCGGCAATTCTTCTAACAGAAATATCTTAAGCTATTAGGATTTGACCTCGAATTTGAAGGTTCATCAAACCAACCAATTTCTTGGTGAACAACTTTCTGAAATGACAAAGCACGGATGCGCTCAACCAACTTTCCGCCCGCAATACCAAAGAAGAAATATTGGAATGCCACAGAAATCAGAGAAACGAGGCCCAAGATCAGGTACATCAATGCCCAAAATCTAGCATGCTTTTGCAGTTCATGTGCTGGTTCAAAGAATGTCTTTATCGAACTAGAAATGACAATTCCAAAGACTGGGAATACTACTCCATACACCGATGCTGCAATGGATCCCAAAATCAGAATTGGTATCTCTGGCTTGTTGAGATGAACAAGTCTCCTGACGGGGATGTTCTTGCGAAGCTTAGCATGACCAGCCTGCCTTTCCTTATCTTCCTCTACCATAAAATTTCCATCTTGTACATCAACAGAGCCAGGCAGACCAAATCCTAAATTAAAAGTCCGACGACTGCTCCCACCCAATGAGGAACCTCTGCTACACGATCTGTTTAGGGATATCCGTCCAAAGGATGCGCTATTAGATTTTGTAGCATCAATCTTTGGTCCACGGCTTTCATTCTCAGTTGAATTCTTTTCTTGTTGGTGTATCTCTTGAAAATGTATGAGTTGAGAGTAAGCACCGCTAGAATCTTTTATTAAAGTTGAATGAGAACCTGCTCAAGTGAGTTTGTCAAACAAAACCAATGTCAACAGACATTTTAGTTCAAACCTGCAGAGAAAAATTGAGGATGTTTCCAAGAATTGAACCTTGTTCTACAACTTTTCCTTCATGCAGAACAGTTATGGCGTCAGCATTCCTCACAGTGCTCAAGCGATGTGCTACAATTATTGTAGTTCTTTCTGACATGATCCTACTTAATGCCTCTTGAACTATTCTCTCAGATTCTGTATCTAAAGCACTTGTTGCTTCATCAAGTAACAAGATCTTGGGGTCTTTGAGGATTGCTCTGGCAATTGCTATCCGTTGTTTTTGTCCACCAGAGAGCTGTGTTCCATGCTCACCAACTTCTGTATCCAGACCCTGTGTGCAAGAAGAAGAGCTGGTCATAAATTCAAAGTAGCATAATAAGAGAAGATTATGTTTGCATCAACATGAAAAATAAGATGAATTTTGCTGAAATCTTGTTCACTCAGTTAAATCGCATACATTGGGGAACTTGTCAATGAATCTTGCAGCATTAGCAATCTCACTTGCTCTTTTTATTTCTTCAAGTGTTGCATTTTCCTTCCCATAGGCAATGTTCTCCTTGATAGTTGTTGCAAACAAAACAGGCTCCTGGCTTACTAATCCAATTTTTTCTCGTATATGTCGGAGTCTCATGGTCTTCAGGTTGATGCCATCTATCAGCACTTCACCTGCTTGAGGATCATAGAATCTCTCTATGAGACTAATCACAGTGGATTTCCCAGATCCACTTTCTCCAACTATGGCCATTGAGGTTCCACTCGGAACACACAATGACAATCCATTAAATACCAGTTGCTCGGGCCTCATTGGATAGCTGAAGCACACATCTTTCAATTCAATCTTGCCCTTAACATCTTCCAAGATGATTCCACTTGTATTGTTAGGATCAATTTCAGGTTTCCTTTTGATTGTCTCAAACATTCTGTAAGCTGCAGCTCTACCAGCTGCAAATGCACTGATACATGGGGATGTCTCACCCAAAGACCTGTTAAAAAAATCATAGAAAATTTAATACAGATAGATAAAGATGTGTTCATGCTCTTCAATGACGAGAAAACATTCTAATATACTATTAATTTATCAAGCTTACATTCCGCTGACCATAATTGCAATCATCACATTGATCACCATTCCACCATTATAACCTTTGTCTATGATCAGTTTGGCACCATACCAAGTAGCTAGCCCGTAGCTGCAAAACACAACCAATACAAGAACACCAATTCCCAAGCCAGAAGCTACACCTTGCTGAACAAAAGCTCTATATGCACTTTTTATGGACTTCTTGTATAGTTCAACTGAGCGTTCTTCACCAGTGAATGAGACAACCTTGAGCATAACATAGAAAGGATTTAGCTACAGAGATGGGATGGGATTTTGAGATGCAACATGAATAAGCAAACTTAGGCAAGTACTTACAGTTCTGATGCACCCAATGGTCTGGTCCACAATATTGGCTGCTTCAGAATATGCCACTTGCCCACGGCTGGAAAGTTTTGTTACCACCCATGTCATGGTTGCACCACCAATGATAATGGAAGGCAAACAAGAAAGCATAACAAGTGCTAGAAGCCATCCTTTTAAAAATGCAACGATGAAGCCACCAACAAAAGTGAACATGAGTTGTATGAACTTCCCAACCTGGATTCAAAAAGATGAGAGAGTTAATGACAGATGTTATTACAAAGATAAATCAGTTGAATCAGGACCAAATCAGGAGATAACATGGCACTGGATGTTCGAGCAATAGATTCAATTTAGTGTTAAATATATCATTCAAACTAGGATTTTCTCATGTCACACCTGTTTCAGATATCTGTGTTTCTATTTAATTATTTAGGGAATTAAAATTGCAAAGTCTTATGTATGCATCTCACCTTTTCACCAATAGCCTCTTGAATGAGTAATGTGTCTCCAGACATTCTCTGTGTTGCTTCTCCAGTAGTCATTTCCTTATCAAAGAAGGCTATATCCTGTTTAAGTATAGTTTCCAGGTATAATGCTCGAATTCGTGCAGCTTGTCTTTCGCCAGTCACCATCCAGAACGAAACCTCTATAGTCAATAGATTAAAGCATCAACAGAAAGAAATTAGACATTTATTCTGCTTTTAGAAAATTTCATAAACAACTTGAAAAACCAAGTTAGCACCCATCTTGTACTATTTGAGACGAATATAACTCTAATACTCAATTAAAAAGATAAATTGCAATAATACATATAGGATTGCAACATTATACATAATGATAAATTATATATTTTAGCAATGTCGTAGAGCCACAAACAAACAAAATATTATGAGTTCGGATTCGGCTCAAAAAAAATTATCAAACATATTCGAGTTCGGCTCTAATTCGATAATTTCAAATGCGAATCAAATATTTTCAAACCTGCTCGATTCTTTGCCCCCCTACTTGTGGATGAGTAGAGGTTGAACACCAATCTTTTACACGACTTCCATAATAGCTAAATCTCTATTAAAATGTTCCAACAATATTTGTTAGGTTTAATTTAAACACGTAGGAACAAAGGCAAATCCTAAAAATTACTACCGTGTTTGTCACGCTAGTAGTGCTTCTTCCACTATGATGAACCCAACAAGAGGTTGTCGAGGACTTCAACATTTTGAATCAAGAGAAATTCTATATGACCACTGTTCAAGGTGGAATAATTAATATTGAAAGAGATTAATGTTCGTGCATGTAAAAAGGAAAACACTACATGAGATAGATGGCAGTGACTAGAAAAGACATCGATCCACTATATATGTAACAACTTAAAGGGATTATTGTTAGAAAGATCAGATTATAACCACTAAAGAGAGTGACAATCACTAATACAATACTCAAAGAGATAACATCATTATTTGGGAGTACTAAAACACTAGAAGGGTGAAAGAGGTAGTTTTCAATTTGAGTCGAGTACGAAGGTTGCCCTAATACCATGAAGAGGAAGAGATTAATGTGGAAATTATTATGGTTTGAATTTAACACCACTAGACAGTCCACTATCAATTTGTGTATATATTCATTATTTTTACAATCTTTAGCTTCTAACTTTATAGTTATGCCTATAACATATTAACAATTGGGTCCTAATAGAAAATAATAAGAGATGTAAGTGATGCACATCAGTACCTAGTAAACTCACCTCTACTCAATTCCAAAGAGGTCCTATGGTGTGGCTCTCCACCTAGCCACACCCTTTTGAAATACTTACAAAATAATATAAGAGAGCTTACTAAAATGGTTACCAAATATTGATGCATCATTACTTGATCTAACCAGGTGACAAAAAAAATTTATTTATTTTCTTCTTTTTCCAAATTAACTAGTAATTCATTCAAGGTGCTAGAAGAGCAGTCTACTTGTCTATTCAAATTTGTTAAGCCATTTTTTTATTATATTGACTCATGTTTTCTTTAATTCTCCCTCTACTTTTGTAGCTTTAATTCTCCCTCTACCCTTTATACAACATTTGCTTTAATAGATTCAATTATTTTAACTATAGAATTAATTTGCCATCTTTAACAGTGTCCAAATCATCAATCTATTCTCTTATTTTATCATCTAAGGAGTTACACCTAATTGCTTCAATTAAAATAAGCACTATCAACTTTTAGTGAGATGCTTCAAACTAATCTAAAATTATGATGAAAAACTCTAATTTCTAAATCAATATGAATAGTTTTGTCAAGTAGTTATGAACTTAATGCTCAAAATATAAATAAAATATGAATAAGGATTTATTACGTGATGTTTTCTATTAAAAAAGAGATCAAATGAAAGTCTCGATTGTCCTAGTTATCAGAAAAAGACAAGGCTCCTAAAGAGAATGTTATCTAATGAGTTTGTTAGGTGTGTGTTAGATAAGTATAGACGAGAATTTCAACCACAAAAGAAGTTAAGATAGATGAACTAAAATAATTAAATGGTAGAATACATTCTTACGTAGAAGGGCAGCTACAGCTGTTCCGATACCCAAATATACAAACTTCAAAACCACCTGAAAAATTATAATCACTTGATAAAGCATAATAATAAAACATTTCAGATTCCAAGAGTAAGCCTAGCATGAATGTTAAAGAGACATACTTCCCATGATTTTTAAATTGACCAAAATGTTGAAGGATAATCATAGATCCATTTGTTTGATTATTTATTTCCCTTTGTCAGACAAGTTGGCGCAACAACATGGAAACAATTCATTCAATCATCCTTGAACAATATAAGAAAACACAATTGTTTTAATTGTTCAATTAATAAAGGAGGGTTTATATTCATGCCGGATTCAAAAATTAAAGTTTCAAGTCATATTTCATATGACTCAAGTTTGGCTCAATGTAGTGTATAGGTGGTCAAGCAAACCAAAGTTGAACCAAAATCGATTTTGGTTTGTTTCATAGGGAAGTGAGTAAAAAACTTGGTCTTGAGGTACTTTGAGCAGTTTGGGCCAAACCCATTATAGCACCGTGTGGCTCTTCCTTTCCCTCACAATTCATCTTACCCTCCTATGGCTTCTCCTTCCCCATGTGGCCAATCAACTCTAACTCCCTTAAGCCCCCCTCTTCATCACCATTTTCTAGTGAGATTTTCTCTTCTCCTCCTTCTTTCCTAGCTCTAGCTGATGACCATCCTAGAATTTCTTGCATCTGAGCAGTCACACCATCTTTTTCAACATGGTCGACATAGGCGTTGGATTCTCTTCAAGTTGGTTTAGTTCTCTCCCAATATTCTTTTTATTACCTTTAACCTAGCTCACCTAACCTCTTTCTATTGGCAGCAAACAAGGTTAAGTTCAGCAACAACTTTTTCAAATGCAGCATAAGAGGAAATTCTCTTTTGGGCTAGGTAAACTCTTCGTTGATGCTTGTTTTGCATGGAATTGTCAGTTTTATGGGTGCCTTTTGCATCCTAGCTTAAATTTAAGGAGTTTCAAGTTTGTTAGATGTCTTTTTGTTGGATTTTAAGAACTATTTGTGTCGGGATAGCATATAGGATGGAAAATCAGCATGTTCCGGGCTTGGGTAAGGTCATGTCAAATTACGTTACAGAGGTTTTAACCAAGTTGGGCAAATTCTCCTTTTAGCCTCTTGAATAATTCTTTATGATGCATGTGTAGTATTAGGAAAATGGATCAAATCATAAACTTCATAAATGCTGAAATTTTAAAAATATGATGAGAATTTATGGGAATCCATAAGAGGAATTCATGTTTGTTGAAATTTTTTGATTTAACAATATCAATTGGGATTTTGGGGGAAAAAAGGGGGCTATATGAGAGTAAAAAGAATGATGAGATACCTTCTCGGGATTTGTTGATCATCATGAATCTTGGTCTAATTATGAAATATGAATTGGGACATATAACTATCCTAAGTTTAAGTGGAATAAAGGATAGCCCGTTGCATGAAGTTCACATCAATGCAGGATCCCGGTGAAGGATCAGACCACATTTAGGTCAATTGAACGTAGCTTTATCTTGAATTGCATGAAGTTGTTTTCATGACTCGAACTCGTGACCACAAGATTAGACTACAACAACTTTACCGTCGCACCAAGAAATAATTATAATAATACACACTATTAATTAAAATTTATAATAATTAAATATATACCTCAATATTTGAACTTTTTATGAATATGGAATATAATATAACATTGTATATAAGTACTATCTTAAAATATAAATATCATAATTATTGAATAATTATTTTATTATAAAAAGTACAATATTATTTTATGTTCATAAAAAACTCCAAAAATACTATTTGGTGATCCAAACCAATATTTACTTAACTTAAAGATTATAATGTTTTTTCTATAATAACACCAAAAAAAATTTATTAATTAATATTTAATATTTCATACTATATAGACCCTTTTCCGAGACCCCACGTTGGCGGGAGCTTTGTGTAACGGGGTTACCCTTTTTTTTATTCAACAAATTACAGCGTTCATTATTTAATAGTGTAAGTATAATTAGCTAGAATTAGTATTTTAATTTGACTTGTCAAATAAAATCATTATAATTAATTTAATAACATATTAATTAATTTGACTCTTACATATTAATAGATATCTGGTAGGCTATTTGCCTTTCTTTTCCAAAGGGAAAAAAAAAACACATATCTTATCCAATAACCATAATACTTCCCTTGAGTTGAGGAAAAAAAAATACTGTGATGTTTCAGAACTCTACTAAGGATCTAAATGCCAAAGACTCAATTTGATAACTTCAACTCCTGTCGCGCATTTACATAAACAGTTGGGTTGTGTAAAACATCGCCAAAGAATCAGATTGTATGACCACAACCACTAATTAATTTTTTTTCTTTCCATTCAACTTTTTAGTTCAAGTAGAAGGAATCAATCGATTAACAAGAGAGAGAAATGAAGCACCTCGGAGACTTGATGAAGCACGTTGTCCCTGTCAGCTTCGCCGAAGGCGTTGATGATTTGGCCGAAAATGAGGGTCATCAGCGGCATGGACATCCCGTTGGCGGCCGCTGTAATGGTGCCGACAACCATCAGCACCATGTCGCGGGAGTCGGCGAAGGCGAACAGCCTGTGAAACGCCACCTGCTGCTCATCCTTCTCCTTGTTCTTCTTCTTATCCTCTTCCTCCTCCACCAACACTCTCTTCTCGCCTTCTTCTCCCATCTCCCTTCCTCCTCCTCTGTGTGCTTCATGGATGACAGAATCTACGCATTTATAGGAACGGCAGCGTCGTCACGCATAATTAATACGAGAGGGAAAAAGGAGGGAAAAGGAACGGGGTGGTTGGAGGATGCGGTTTTAATGCGGCTGTTGACTTGGTAAACTGTTTTTAAAAGATCTTCAGCTCGACTGCGAAACGTCTTAATACAAATGATTAATCAGGTCATTCATACAATTTTTTCATCATTAAGTAAATTAAGTAAATCAAAAAATATTAATAGAAAATATATTATAATTAATATTTAAATTTTAAAATTTTTAATTATCTATTCACAGGCCTAATGGTATCATTATCCCCGGGAGCATGAGATGAGCCGTCATAATGTAGACAAGAGAAGAGGAGGGGACAAAGGAGCGGGATAGCGTCTCAATTGATTATAAATAAATTAAATATTCATGAACAAATTTAATATTTGATTTAATAAGTTTATTCATATTCATTCGACATTACTTAAAATGAATAAGTTTAAATTCATCGTTAAATAATTAAATAAGTTTAAATTTATATATGTCCAACTTATTAATATTCATGAATAAAAATTATAAATTATTTAAATTTATGAATATTAATATATTACTAGAGATATTGGGAATTATGAATTTAAATTACACAAAAATTTAGTTCAGACTTATCTATTGAGATAATTTAAGTTGATAATCTCAAGTTGTCAACCTAGGTTGATTAAGCCAATCTTCTTCTTTTTCCAAGCGGTGATCCCGAGTATGCATGCATAGTAAGCAAAAATGATTCAAATGATGACAAAACATTGATTGATTCGCTTATACATATTTTGACCTTTAGTTCAATACAATCCGATCCCTAAATTTATATCTCATGTACATGCACGAGAGAAAATAATTCTTCATGCATATGTTCATAATTTCAATATTTATAACACATTAATTATAAACTAATCATAATATTTTAAAACTCTCAATATAGAACTAAAAAAAATTAAATCAAAGTTGAACAACTATTTTAACGGTTTCATTCCTTTTAGGCTTGATTTAATTTGATTTGATTACTTTATCAATCAAATTTGAATATAATAAAATTTGACACAATTTGACTCATTTATCATCCTAATCTCAACCAACCGAACTCGAGTCACGCTAAAACAACAACAACAAAAAAAAAACCCAAAAGATTTATATTTGTATCCACACCAACCGTTCAAGTTTTCATCCGTTGCCTATTACCTTTTTCCTTCGAAAAGGATCAAAACCCACCTAATTATATTTATCTTACACTCACTCACCGCCTTATGTTTTTTTTCGATAATTCTCATATCCGTTCCTTCGATCCAATTAATTTTGGAGTTAAATGAATGGTCGGACTGTACAAACCAACCATTAGATAAATTCAAAAGCACAAATGATTCCTTACTCAATAGTCAACATTTTAAATTTTTTATCTCACAAAAAGAAAATATCTCACGATGCTTCACAATAGAGATTCAAATAGTGGTACTTAGGAAACTACTCAAGTACCTTGTCATTGCACCAAAGGATGCCTTGTGTTTCATATAAGTTGGTGGGGTCATGTTGATTTTAGTCTTGCTTTATTCAGATATCTAGTTCCCCAAATTGATTTAATAAAAGTGTTATAGTACTAGTAATCTATTTAATTCTGATAAAACGCTCATTAATATGCCTATTATTATCCATATAACAAAAAATAATTGACATTTACTTAATAGAAAAGTTATTTGATACTCCTTTTGGAAGATAAGTCCTTTATTAGGATTACCATGGTGATTACATGGTGGGCATTTGTTGGTGTATTTGGTTGTCCAAATGGGTTCTATATCATATATTCATATAATATGTCCTCAAGTTGATACTGCTCGTGTGAATTTTTTTTCCGGCACGGACAGTTAATACTCCTCCTTGGAACTAATATTTTTTTTCTTGAACCCAGCCCACATTGGACCTACATTAGCTCCACCCATGCCTCCATCCTCTTACTAATAGTATACATATCTTCAATTTCAATTTCTTATGATAGGTATTTGTTCTTTTCATT
>JBBUKS010504591.1:0-13986 GCA_038050645.1 Hedychium gardnerianum | reverse complement strand
ATTTCAATAATTGTTCCCTTGTGATAAAGGTCAACACATGCACGAGATCCCCAATCAAAGATATTTGCAGCAAGAACGCCTTCTATAAGAGCAAGCAATCTATCTTCCTAGTAAACAGTAAGGGAAAAATATCCAACCTGTCAGTTCAATATAACACAGGTAGTGATTGTTAATCCACCAAGTGACTAACAACCTTTCTCTTATAATTGTATCCATGAAACATTTAAAAATGTTTGTTCCTTTCACAGGAGCTTTCTTACAAGAAATCTCAAAGAAAACCATGTCCCAGTAATACATGTACATGGTAAAGGTCAAGCAACATATAGTAAATCAAATTTAGAACTAAGTAGCCAGTCAACAAATATACACCTAGGTACAAAATTATATTAGTACAAACGCCAAAGTCAAGAAGTGCACTGTGAGAAAAGCAGAATAATAAATTAAGTCCACATAGCTGGTATCCTAGCATGATGATAGTATTCAATCTTTTCACTCCCACCACAAACACACCAAAAAAAATAATAAATAAAATATAGGTAAACTGGACTAGCTCGTACCAACAAGTGCACAAATTAGCATTGAAAACCAGTTGACTGTTCACCATTAAATTCATTATTAGAATCAGTATTTTAAACCTTATTCCCAATGTTAAGCCTTTGTCAAGATTCCAACTTCTTTAGAACTCAGCAGCAGCTAGACATAGATCGTCACTAAAGAAGCAGATTGACTGATAAACCCTAAATCCAGGTGTTTCATCATGGAATTCGAGCTGTTAAGGATCCGGATGCAGAAATGGACAATTATAAATAGGAAAACAGAGAGAAGAGGAACTGTTTGTATTTAGTGGTGAAGGAGAACAGGCAGTCAGGTGGGCAAGGAGTTGCTTGAACCCAGCGCTGAAGCTGGTTAATTTGGTTGAAGAGTATGAGAGATCAACAGTGCACCATCAAGCGCCCACGGATCTCATGACTATGATTTTCGTGTCCATTGTGTAGAGGAGGTTAGATGATGACAAGCAAGAGTCTAATTCTGGATCTGGCTTTGGCATTGACATGGGTGAAGAAGGCGAGAGGTGGCAACCTGGATGGAGGAGAATAGAGAGATTTTTATTTTTGAAACATTATAAATAAAAAAGGACAGCCCGGTGCACGAAACTCCCGCCAATGCGGGTCCCGGGGATGAGTCGGATCACATTGGGTCTATTGTACACAACCTTACCTTGCATTTTTACAAGAGGCTCCCCTTCACATTATAAATACCTAATTTAAATATTGGAATTATACAAATAAGACAATCACATGACATACAAGTTTACAATCTGGATACTCATACTTTAGAATCTTTAGAGGTATCAGGTGCAATGTTGTGTAAGCTGAGTGGTAGGTAGTGCAATTCATAAAAAGTATGAAACTGTGTCATGGAAGCAACGAGGACACAAATCAGTTGGTGATAAGCAACTTTTTCCAAGAGACTTGTCTCAAAACCTTAAGGCGAGGACAAATTTAACAAAAAACAATTTCATTCCTACACTATCTTTATCCAATTTCATTATGTTTAAATGATTTTATCTGTGGGAAGAAAAGAGCATTTCTTATACCTCATTCATACTGTCAAGTTCCATAAGAAGGTCAGGTAAAACAGCAAGAGAAGCCTCATTTTCCCTAGGGAGAAAAAAAAAATCAAAGAATAAGCAAATACTGATCCTCCAACAAAAAAAAAACAAAGACTTTTAACACAATATTGAAAAGAACAAACAAATTTTAGAATACAATGATTTCACCCTTTATTAACCAAAAATGAAAGGGTAAAAAGTGGCATCTAGATAAACTACAAATGTAGCCAAAGAATTCATGGAAAATATTAAACCAACAAAAACAACCATCTAATAACAATATTAGATTATAATAAGTGCACAAGCAAATTGCAACAATTATGCAAGACAAGGAAATTTATAGTGCAAATGAATGACTTAGAATACAGAAGTACATCTAGAAGCTACAAACATGCTACAAGTGGGATATGAATGACTAATTTTGATGGAGATCAGTAAGGTCCTTAATTTGTAGAAGTATTTCAATTTTCAAATACCTTTGTGGTAGAGTTGATAATACAGATCATGAATGAATTCAAATTTTAAATTTTGAATTCAATTTGAATAGTTTGGTATAGTTTGAATTGTTTGGTAATTAGTTTTTTTAGGTAGTCAATTATTGGGAATTAATTCATTTACCAAATTGTTTGTTATTTCCTAGTTTTTTTAGACTATAGCCTATCGAAGTGGCATTGTGTCTGCGTATTGATAAGCTTTCGATTAATAAAAAATTCCAGCTTTAATCTTTGTGAAGTTTTATCTTTTCTCTATGCCCGATAGCGATCACCATGCTTCATCATATCCATTTTAATCTTATATGTAATTTGAGGGTTCAATTTGATGTTGCATCAATTGGTGTCAGACTCAAATTCCTATTCAATTTGATAATTCTTTCTTTTTTATCGGCATGCAATCCATCCATTCATTTGCCACCTCCAACATCAATCCATTCAGAACCTGTCACAAAATCCCTTCTAGTATCTTTCAGTGCCACCATCACCTTGGTTGTTATGTTCGCCACCAACCAATCCGATGTCAACCTTTCTTGTAAACCTTGGTTGTCATGATAAGTTGACATCGAACTATGCTCACATCATCTTAGTATAGTCACATTTTTCTCTTTTGAAAATTACTTTTGTTTAATTTGTTAGTTAATTTAAATTTTTTAGCATTAATTAATTTTTTCTCATAAATTTATGCATATCATTGGGCATCAAAAAGATAAAAACATAACATATAGTTGGTTTCATGTTTAGTTTAATTGTCATTTATCAAAAAGAAAAAAAAAAGAGAAAAAAAACACATTCTTGCATCTTATTCTATTTTTATTCTATATTTTTGTCATTGTATATTAATTTATGATATTGTTTTATTTTATAATTATCATTACTTGTCAATACTTAAAGATCAACTAATAATTTGTGATAATCAAATCTCCGAACTACTAATTTGGTGATTTTAACAATTCAAACCAACCTCTGTTTAATTGTAATATAAGCATCCATAAACTGGAACTCCCTCAAGCATTCTTCCCTGAGCTCCAAAAGATTGGCCAAGCCAAACTTCCCATAAGCAGCAGGCTCTTCCATCAACCTATTAATAGAAATCATATAACGATAGTGAATGATGCTACAGAGCAAATTGTGATTTGACTTTGGACTAACAAAAAAAGCACGGAAGAGTATTGCCTAAAGTGCCACAGAATATTTAAGGGGGATTGATGCAAAAGTTAAATTAATAAGGTATGAAAAGTGAGATAATGGGATACAAGCTGTACATAGCAAGTTGCTTCAAGGTACACTTCCAACAAAAAGTATGACAATGAGATTGAGATTCCACAATTCAAATAGCTAATTAGTAATATATATATGCTTTGATTTTGACATGGAAAAGACAATACATATCAAGGTCATTCTCGCGTTATTTATGACTGATCTAACATGGCTTTATTTAGAAAAATGATGATAAAAAGAGTAATCATTTGATGTGTTAATCATGAAGTTATAGCATATTGAATGTCAATAGATTATTGTATGTTCTTACAATTGTAATAAGCAAGAATGATAACACATGAACATTTTCTAACAAACAGACTCACAAGATGACATCACAATTAAATGGGGTGACAGGAAGACTTTCTTGAGTGCCTAATTCATTGCCTAAGCTTGCTAACTCTTGAGTGAAATCTGTAAATTTCAGTATGTCCTTTTCAATTGCCAAGGCATCTTTGGTTGCATTCATTGCCATAATGCATAATGTGACAATGAGATCAAAAAGATTGGCCAAGCCTAACATGAACTTCAGTCATCAAATAGTAAAGATGATAGCAACTATAATCAAAGACTGTTAAGCATCGCCATAATCAAGCTTGATGACAAGAAGGCCTCAACGAGAACCTGCCTCATCGGCAAAGTCAAGTTTACTTATTCTTAAGTTCAATCTATAAATTTCAGTATGTCTTTCAATTGCCAGATCATGCAATTTGGTTTATTTTCTAATTTGGTTGAGTTCTTATAGACATAAGATTATTTCCATCCTTGAATATTTTTAGTTTTTATTTATGTTGAAGTCTTAAACAGAGACTCAATTCCCACCATGTCAATCATATCTTTGTATTTACTCTTTATAAGGTTATATTCACTGTATGAGTTCATTTATTTGTCTGTGTGAGATTGTTATCCATGTGCTGCAACATATGGTATCAAATATCGGTGTCTTTCGATTCACTTTGGTGTTGCATCATCCAGCATACAAATTCCAATAGATTATTACATAGGAACAAAACATTACAGAATCTCATCCGTCTAGCAAGTTGAAAACAGTTTTGATATTTTGTGTTTGATTGGACCATCCCTAGCTTCTACATGGTATGAGAATATAGTCTACTTAACAAGTTGGCAAGAAAATAGTGTTGAGCAGGGTATGCTTGCCCTTAGGTAATTATAAGATCATACATTAAATATTCATCAAATAAAATATGTTTCCCCAAAAAACACCTTAGATATGATCCTAAAAGGAATAATCAAACAAAACTGTACAAACATATTCTGGAATAAATGACTGCGTTTACCTTGCCAAGTGAGCAGAGAATGCATGAGCAAATGCATCTCCTCTTCTTTTAGCATCATCTGTCCCCCCTTCAGTTGCAACTGCCTACAAGCACATCAACCTGATTAGTAATAAGTCAATGCCTTAAATTACCAAAATGAGTTATGCATCCTTCTAAATTTGAACTACTGCTATAAATCTCCAGTATGGTTATAGAAAAAACAACTTTTTTTCTATACACCATCAATTGAATAAAAGAAAAAAATATAAGTATTAAAATTGCACAACTAACATTTTAGGATTGGAGTAGAATATTTAGCAAGTTGTTCTCTAAAGGTAATCTCAAATTCTGTCTTTCCAGGTCAAAATAATTCTGGACTGTAGTCTCCCAATCATCACCACATTAAAACATCAGGAATATACACTTGTCAAACCCATTGTCCATGCACTAATATCAGTTTATCTGCTTGTTCGTATACTTCATTCTACATTCCTTTTTTGTTCCCAGATTGTATCTATACATGAATCTTATTATACATATCTGCCCTTTATTTTGTTGTCAATTAAAATTGTTTCTTGTAATGAAATTATGAAATCATTGTCAAAATATAATTAGGAAGATCTTTTCAAGAAATCACTGCTTACATGTAATTATCTATTTGTTAGACTTATCAAAGTTCCTTATTTCTTGAATATTACAGACAAGATGGTTGCCAAAATGAAGATATGACTTCCGAGAGTTGAAAAAGGCAAATGTTTCATGGTAATGCATAAAAATAAAAAGTAATAATAATTGTACTTTGTCAATCATAACTGCTGAAGGTGGCTATGGGACTTCAAGTACATCACTAGTGAGTGTAACATTGAAATATAATATAGCCCCTGATCTTATAGACATTTAAAGTGGCAATAGGGTGAATTTACTGGCAGAGAAGCAAGTTAAATAAAAATGTCTGAAATTAGACTGATAAATCATGTACACTTAAACCATAATATTGAGGTACCCTCCAGCAAATTAGTTCAGACCACAAAAAAATAAGTTTACACCAAAATAGTTTCCTTTTTAACATGAAGAAGTAGAATACATAACTTCATTAAAAGAAAAAATATTATGCATCATATACCTTATCAACAAGGTCAGGTAAATGCTCTGATAACACAGTTAACCAGTACCTACAGTAGGACAAAACTTGCATAAAAGTACCCATGTACAATAAAGAATGATCTTCCAAAAGCAGCATGAACAAGAAAACCAAGTAACTTAGGTTAACTTACTCAAGTTCGCCAGGATCTGTTAGATCAATAGTGTTTGGTTCATACCTGAATAAGGAGATCATCATAAATCATAAATAAAATCAAAGAGAGCTTTCAAAAAAAAATTGGACCAAATCTATAAATGAGATAAAGATAAATCACGTAAGTAAAACGGCTCCAGCCCGTCAAAGACATAGTTAGTAGACAATACTAAATTTTTAGGTAGTGATACAATAAAGCAACAGTACCCAAAAGCACACTTTTGCTTAGTAAAGATACAAGAAATGCTCATCTATTATATCCACAGTTGACTAGTTAATGTGCTTAAGAGCAGAAAACCCACCAAATTTACAAGCAATGAGATAATATACACGTATGAACATAATGACCCCAGGTCTGATTGTAGGATTTACAAAGCTACAGCAGATGCTCCGGCAGGCCTCAGTTTGATGCTCTTCAGAAAACACACGCATTGAGAGAAAGGGAAGGGGACCAATATCCTAACCAAATGTATACAAAATCTAAATTGATGTGTACAAAGATGAATAAGTATTTTTTACATGAAGAAGCTAGTCACTCCAAAGTCTTAGAACCTTAGACATCTTAGTGGAAAATATCTTTATATATACATAAATGCATCTTATTCTAGAATTAATAGTAATATGTGAATGTTAAGAGTAAATGTTTAGTCTCACATTTTTATTTGGTCATAACATCAGAATATTTATGTATGGGTAAGTCCTATATATGGCCATCTGAGTGTAATGTTTCTTTTTTTAATTCAGTTTTCTTTTAATAAGTAGTACAAAAATATCTCTCTCAACTTGGTAAAAAGGCAAATATTCTCCTACAATTAGTTTTTTTTTAATCCCTCTCAATACGATTTATTGTTCAACCACCTACATTAAGGTTGCTAGAAATAGTAAAATTAAAATTTACATCCTAAAGACCTAAACCGTTATTTATTGGACCAATGTATTCTTAAAAGCGTGTATTTTTATTTGAATTTATTTTATTTCCATCATCTTTTCATCAAATATCCTATCAGTTTATTTTGTCAGCACGAATGCTTTGATTTTGTGTAATGAATTGGAATGATCTATCTATGCTCCAGGTTCAAGGTGAGAGAGTTCATTATAATATGCGGGGCGTTGAAGATAACTTTTAGTTCCTCATTGGTGTGTACAGTCATTAGGTGTTTTGTCCAATTCCTATATTTAAGGTATAATAATTCTCCTTTAGTCACAAAATGCAACATTATATCTTCCAAGTAATTAAAAAGTACACATACTGCATAAGGTCACCCATCAAAAAACAAAACTACAAGGAATGATTTCAATTGGGAGCTCAAATGATGATAATAAATATAATTCATATAGAAAATATAAAATTTGTGATTTTCTCAGGAAAGAAAAGGTTCAATTCAGTATATATCATACAATTTTACATCATGAAATGCTACTGATTTTCCCCAGAACTTAAAATAGTTTGTTATGACTTACGTCTTAGGGTCCTCCAATAAAGGAAACACCTCAAGTGTAGGATCAAAATGAAGTACACCTATGTTCAATGCAGCACTTGCATCTGAACGCAAGATATCGCCCCTGGATGAAGGTCGTTCAAAGCCACCCAAACCAGTAGTTCCAGGTGCAGCTGTAGGCACAGGAGCAGTAATCTGAGTACCTTTCTGCACAAACTTCTCCATCCATGAAATCTGAAATCAGCATCCAGTGAGTATGATTGCCTTACCCAAAATGTTCCTTGAGCAAAAGAATTGAACAAATAGCCTACTTTAATCTGCACAAAATGAATAACATTCTTGCCTTTTCATTCAGATTGCCAAGGGGTGGACCATGAATTTTCCCACCAACATAAGGAGCCCCCATAGGAAACCTTTCTACCAACTGATGTGCTCTGAGGTAATCAAGTCCATGTTTTTCATAGCTCATAAATGCACCAAGAGCTCCCAAAAAGCCTTCATGGCGTAGAAACATAGCTTGTGCCTGTCCTTTTGACCTGGGGACAAGGAGGACCAGCAAAGATGCTATAAAAACTATAAGCAATGGGAAATCAAGTTACAAAATTGAATTCAGTAGTTTGCAGTTTCTTGAATCCAGTTTCACATCCGATAGATGAAAGGAAAAGGATACAATGGTGCAATAACAGAATATAATAGAGACGGTTTGGTGATTATTACCAGAAATGAACAGCAAAAGAAATAGTGTCCATTGTGTATGCATGACCACGAATGAAGAATCCTCCGAAAAATATTTTTTTCAGCCCATAACGGAGTGCATTCAGATATGAGATCTAGAAAACCAGAAGCAGCAGCAATAAGCTTTTATTTACAACTGTCATTCAGGTTGATAGCAGATCTTTCATGTGAAATAAAAGATGAAGTATCTCGCCACAACAATCCATGGTGCATAAGAAAAGCACATCTTAAAACCATTTTTTTTTTAAAAATGCAGGATTAGCATATATAGTAGACACGGAAGGAAGCAATTGGCACTTGGCATCACATACCTCAACCTCCAAACTCAGTTAATTGCTGATAAATCTATGTTAACATTACCGAGTAAAGTAAGAAAAGAAATGAAACCCATGTATGAAGCAAGCTTCTTATTTCTTAATATGAAATCACTTGATAGAGATGATTAAATTAGTTGTCTGAGTGGCTATTTCCAAATAATACATAAGAATGTTATGTTTATTGGATCAAAGCAAGTTCAACAATAAATGATAACATATATACAAATGCAGCCTATATGTAGAGAAGCTACTTGAAAGCTCAGAATAGTTGACAGTAAGTAGGAAACTAACAATAACACCAAAGCTTGCTCTCTAAATGGCCATATAAAAGAAAATTTCCTTGTTAAATATTCTGATGGATATTTCATTCAAATAAACATTCTGATTGCTACACTCCACAAGCACATGAGGTTTATAAATGTGGAGTTCAACATAAAGTAGGTATCAGTAACACCTAAGAACCTAAAACTTGGCAAATATTGGTCTATTGAAAGAAGTATATAACAATTTAAAAATATATCTTGAGGCTGCTGTAACACCATGCAGATGATAAATGAAAGAGCAATAAAAGAATGTCCAATTTAACCTGTAAGTACTTGTTTATAGCAACTTACTTTTGCCAAATAATAATTCAGGAAACCTACCTGCCCAATGTTATAAGAAATCATCCGCAAAAGAGAGAGAGAGATATCTTCAGGTCTATAGTCAGACAGTTCCTTGGTTTCTGAAATCGTTTTCCCGAAGCTAGAAGCTATTGTTGATGCTGAAAGCCCAATCTAAAACAATTGAACCATGCTAGTTAAAGAATGACAAGAAGAAGAAAAAAAGAATTATGACAACTTAAAAAGAGGCATGATTTTCTCTTATTAGATCACAATACATGGATCGAAATTTCTAGTTTCATAATATAGGGAACAAAAAGTGAAAACAATCGAAGAAATACCAATACCTTAGAATAGTCCATCCCACCATAAATATCTCCAACGAGCATGTCAACATTGCTACTATCTCCTCGTTGGCTCAACTCTAACAACTCATCAAAACTGAAGTAGCAGTAGTAAGTCTTCTGGAAAATTTAAACAACTTTGACACGGTAAATCTAGATATCAACAGAAAACACAAACCTTTTACACTTTGTCAACAACCTCCCTAATCCCCAATAAGTACCACCTCCTACATTTGTCCCACTAACCCGCTGAAATTTTCCTTCACCATCCACCTAATGGAGCTACAAATTAGGTGTTCATGCTTTGTAGAAAAAGCATGCACAGTACAATATTAGAGGTTGGCAATACCTTGATAATGCTAACTCCAGAACCAATATTAACAAGAAGATAAGGAAACAAATCATTCTGGTCATTCTGCACAAATTCTTTCTGGCCATCCATGTGTGTGAAAGCTTCATGCCTTATTGCCTTGACAAATCATGAAAAAAATCAATATCAAAAGTTTGCAGATCATAGATGTCTGCTTGAAGAAACAATAAAATGTGCACTATCCAATTACTTTGAAAAAACTCTACATTCAATAAATAGTTTCCTTGTGAAGAATGTGACATACTAAATTTGGTGATGTGACATAATTGTATATGAACTATTTATAAAAACTCCTTTTCATAATTTTAAATCCTAATCATTCTAGTGTTCTCAAACGCTATCAATAATCAGATACAGAAATATCCAGCTGATCCTATTAATTATCATCATCATCATATGGCCCAACTAATTGGAGCCGGCTGCAAGAGTCATATCACTCCATTAAACTCCATTCAAGGCTATATCATCAACTGGTTCAATTTTCCATTTTATTACTGCTTTATTAACGTTCAATGTTAGCACGTGCTATAGGTAGACTCGACCACGGTTTGGAACCGACGGTTCGGAACTACCAGTTCGACGGTTCCTGACAGACTCTTAACCTTAACCATCCAAGACGATTACGGTTCATGGTTCGGTTCACGGTTCGTGGTTCAAGATCATTGTTATTTTAAAAAATATTTAAAAATTATAAATTTATAAAAAAATATATAAAGAAGAGTTTGCACTTACTTAAGTTGCCTACGTATCCCCTATGATTTTAAAAGAGTATCCTAAACCTTAAGTATAGTCATCAATAAGAACCGTTTAAAAAAAAAAAAAAACTCTCCTCTCCCCCAACGATCAGAACCATCGTTCTAATGGTCGGAATTGTCTTTACTCCTTCCCTCTAGATTTTAAATCACACTAGTATAAACAAACTGTTACAGAGTTGAAAGAAAATATTTTGTTACTCTCTTACTCTTCTTTCAACTATTAAGAATAGTGATATAGCAAAAGAAAACTATTGATTAGTTATTAAATAATTAACTAACACATAAAAATGTCAATCCGTTATAGCCTAGTTGGATAGGATACTAGGCTCTCCCTAAGAGACTTGGTTTCAAGTCTCGACAACACCATTCTTTTTAACAAATCTTCATTTATATATATATAAAAAAATTGTTGAACAGCCAATTACAGTTAATTGGCCCTTTGAACCGTAACCGGCCCGGCCAGACCCGGCTAACCGGGTCAACAGGCCAGTAAGGATGACAATTACCATTCTTCTTGGTATTATCTCAAACATGAAATTAATAAGTTCCCTTGGACTTGATTTACTGGGATTGTAATGTGTATGTGCCAGACTTGATGACCGGCATGAAAAAAGCATGCCTTGTTGTGATGTGACATCAAAAGTCTGACATAAATTAGTCTCAGCTGCACACATTATCTAGTACTGGGAGTAAGCAGTTTCAAATGCAAGATAAATCAGGAATCCCGACTAATTTATGAAAATGTAAACACATTATCTAGTCTCAGGAATAAGCAGAAGCAGTTGCAAATGCAAGATACGATAGGAGTTCCAACTGCTTTGTTAAAATAAATCCACAAAATGTCATCAATATACCAGTACTTAAAGAGTACGAAAATAATGTAAACAGACTGCAACATCTTATTTAATTAGATCCTACACAAATCGAACAGTTTGATCATTGCTGCATTTATTCAAATTTTGGCTGCCAACAAAAGGGTTGCTCAAGCAGAAATAGAATATGGGAGAGAACTGGTCAGTTGATACAGCAACGCCAACCTGCATTGCTGTTTCCCAAATCAAACAGTTATGCACTAAGAACTATCTGCAGTTGCTCCCAGAAGTGGACATGGGTGCATGGAGTATATGTAAATATGAGCAGTAATGGAAGTTTAATAAAAGGGGTGAGAGGGAGAGCTAAATTTATTGTCGATGAGCATCTAAGAAATCACAGTGCAGCTAGTACAAAACTCCAAGCTTTAATATACTGAAAGGGCCAAATGTATAAGCATTTGCTTTATTTACAGGAAAATAGAGCTTGCAAGCATCAGCAAAAAGAAAATAAAAATAGAAAATATACTTTAAGCAAGAAATTGGCACCAGCTACAAGGCAATGCATCTCGTCTTCCTTATCAAGACTAACTCCAAGACGTTCTTTTAATACATCAGCGAACTTGTAAGCCCCACCACCTGTGGCCTTTCCAAGAAAGCTAATTAGTCAATATACCAAAATTAATGAATATTCTGCAAATTCATAGTCTAACTGTAAACTTATCCTACTAAGCCAGAAAAACACAGAAAACATGATCTATGAGAAATATTAAAACAAAAAAGAACATTTTTTCCCAGGAAAGAGCACTGCTGAAGATAAATCAATACTAAAATCAAGACAAAAAAAAACACAGACAGATTTACGTACATATAAATTATAATACATATAAGATTAGGACAAAATTCTTTTAGAATCTCAATTCTCACATATGTTGCATAAGTGATACAGCAAAACAGCCTGCATTATTATTTCCGATAACAAAAATGACACACTAAGTACAACCTGCCCTTGCTCCTTCTGACTCTTACAAGTTTACTATCTGAAATCCTACCGAAACTCAAAAGTTCAACACTGTCTCACTAGCAAACTCAACCTGATAAGTTGGAATCTATGGCACTTAGACAGGTCATCAGCATGATGTGCTCATCTGTGTGCTGTCTATGAGTATGGAAAGGCAAACAACTAAGTTGAGAGAAGCTTTATCATTTTTCCTCAGTTATGTAACCCTGATTTGCCTTTATTTTTTTTGTCAATTTTCAACAACATAACAAGCCTTTATATATTCTATTGATTAGCATTCATTATATCTTTCATAGTACATTTACAAAAATTCCAGGAACATCTGGACTCTCATTCCCTGAAGTGGTTGGCACAAGATAAGATTAAAAAAAGACAAAGATACTACAAATTGTTTTCATCAGCATCACTTAATCTCATGGAGTTTAAAGGATATATGATGTGGTGCAAATTTTTTAGGTGGAATGCTCTCAAATTATCATTGTTCAAAGCCTCCAAGGAATTGTACCTAAATATATCTATGAATCTAAAAACTAGAATGTAGAGAGAATAGAGGTTGAACCAAACATAAAAGGAAGGAATTTTCCCATGGTTACCTTGATTACAATGTTATGATTCGGTTGAGCTGCAGATCGCCAGGAAGGTGAGTCAATCCCTGTAATCTAAAATAGTTTACTGAAAGGAGTAATGCGAAATTGAGGAAACTATGAAATTCGTGGGAAAAAACTGTCATAAGTGCCAAGATGACGATAACTTGACTATTGTTGATACTTGTTTTATGAGCATCATAGTTCTGAAAAGTAAATTTCTTTTAATATACAAGTGGAAATAGCAGCCTATAATCAGGAACTGTCTTAGCTAGATAAATAGCTAACAAAAAATAGAAGTCAATTTAATATATCTAATCAGTTTGATGGCTTGCACACTAAGTCATACTTAAAAGAAAGTACTGTTGATGTAAACTTTTTCCTAATGCCTCTCATAGAATTATGAAACAACAAATTGATATGGCAAAGAAAATCTCGATAACAGCTTCCTCTTGGCTTTTCATCATTGATCAACTAAAAATAGATCATAACACATCTCAATCAAATGTCTATTTTAAGTAAGTCCATTTAATTCTCTAAAGATTGCAGTAGCATACCACCGCGATGAAGTTGTTTGGAAGAAATAAAGTCAAGGCATTCATTCAGTTTCCCTGTCTCAAACTTCACAAAGTGAAGCCGACCACCAAGAATTGGATAGCTTCTCCTATTTCCATTTGACAGTCCAAACCTTTTCTTCATGGATTTCCTCCTCTTGTCATCAACTGAAAGTTCCTCATGCCGTGAAAAATATACCAGCTTAATGAGAGATCCTAGGAACAAACAGAGTGGCGTGAGAAATATATATCAACATAGAAATGATTTGCCAAAGTAATTTGAATGGTTTCATAGTCTGAAAGATGGCAACAGCATTCACACATGTATGAAGTACTCTAACTGGCACAACTTAAGAGCTTTTGTGACCAAACACTCATAATTTCGTAAACTAAGAATTCTGTTCGAAAAAAAAATAATTTAGAGAAAAATGAACAAACCTCTTCTCACAGAGAAAGAAAATGAGAAAGTTACAAGGTAAATACGAGAAAATACCTCCGATATCCAAAGCCAAGTGGGATATG
>JBBUKS010504563.1:0-13987 GCA_038050645.1 Hedychium gardnerianum | reverse complement strand
AGGCCCGCTTCTCATTGGAGGGAAAATTCCCTGCAATGCGCCGTAGCTGAGATTCGAACCTTAGACCCCTTGATTATCTATTAGAAGGCTTAACCATCGCACCATTGCCCCGGGGGCAAATTAAAAACTCTACTAACTAGTACATATACATGTCCAGTTGTTAAGAAAATTTACCAATAGATGGAATCAACAAGATGTCATAATTTCAATGTAGATATTCATTTATAAGCTTCACATAGTAAAAAGAAATGGAACATTTAGCTAAATAGAAGCAAATCATTCATTTCCGTGTTAGTAAGGACCTGATCGCGTGGACTTTCCATATTGAGATATGATAGAAAAGATGATTATCTATAAAATAATAAAGGGCACATGTAGTTCAAATCATGTAGCAAAACCTTTAAAAACACACATCTGTTCTAAAATAATGTTGCTTGACAGATAAATGAATGAATAATAAAGCAAGCAAATAGGTAAAAGTTTGTATTTGCTATCGAGATCCTAGCAAGAATGTGTTAGAATAACTAACTTCTTTTTGTCAATGTCTGGTATGTCACTTCTCTCAGCTTTCTCCACAATCACCTGTTACAAACAACTAGCATGATACAGTGGAAACTACTGCTATTTAAAAAAATTAACAAGGATCACTCACAGGAATTCTATCAGGGTATTTCTCCCTGATACGACCAGCCTCTGCTTGCCTCCTTTCTGCAGATGTGAACATATGGGCAAATTTGAGACCCTCAATCAAATTTAAAGCATTAGGCTGAATTATAGTGGATATCCTTGTGTTTCTAAAAAAATTTGGCAATCAAGATTCGACCTAATCTATTCATATGCTGGACTAATTAACAAATTGTAGAAAAATGGATAAATAGTCATGTTAATAATGGAGAAATGACCAAATGAAAAAATAGCATTAAATGCAAAACTTAGTAGACAGCTATAGGGATCATCAACAAAACCCCAAAAATATAGATCGAGTGATTTAAAAATTTTCACTACAATTGTTACAGTCTGGGAGGGTGTTGTAAGCAGATTAAAAAATAGAGACGCTAGTATTTGTGTTCATAAACTAAATCAAAAAAGGATAATCAAAAGAACAATGTTCTGCATCATAATGTAAAATTTTATGTAGATCATCTTCGAAATGAAATTTAGTAAGTAGTAGAAGATGATTGTAATACCATCCTAAAGCAACAACTAGTAATTGCAGAGAATGTTACACACTGGCAAGTCTTTATCTAGAAAGACCAAACATTTGTCCCAATATGAGCATAGAACAATCCAAATCGAGTTTGGAAACCTTTAAAACCCAAATTTACTGCCAAAGATCCTTCAGACTCTAAAACTCGAGCAAAGTTAAGAACTGATTGGTCTTCGACAGACCTACAATCTCAGTCTCCCCTCCCCAGAGAAAATACGATAGTTAAAACAGCATCCTCTCTCTATATCGACAACAAGACTATATGAATTCATCTCATTCGCAATCTTACTAAAGTTAGTTTCTGAATAATTTCGAACCAGATTCAATCGAATGAATCCCGGTGTCGGATTCCCATCCTCCTTCGATCTATCCAAATCCTAAATAAATCAGACGCATTTATTGAATGGAAGAAGAGGGGCGAAAGTAAGGGCACAAACCGAGGGGATGCTCCAACCTGAAGGAACTCTTCGACATGGTTCTTCGACCTGCCATTCCACAAACAAACCGGCATAATTGCCGTCAAGTCCACGACAAAAGAAAGCCAGAAAGAAAAGAAAAAACACAAAAAACAAGATCCAATCTTCATCAATCGAGATCGCGAACCAGAAAATCGCGCGATGAAGATGGCAAACACGAAGATCGGAATTTGGGGGAAGAGGAAGAGGCGTATTTATGATGGAAGAGGTCGGTGATGAACTGGCCCCTTTATTGTAACGAAACCCGTTAACGTAACCCAAACGAATTAGTCGACTTATAGCAAGCAGATCCCAGATGTTTGTCCAATAAAAACAAGGGTACGCAGTCGAGTAGAGTAAGAATAGAACCGTGGTTCTCGGGCTGTTGGTTTAGATTACAAGTGTAGAATATACGGATAATGACAGCGAAGTACAAATTGTTATTCTCACCCAATTCGTCGCCTACCCTACCCCAGTGGGGACCACCGTAGTGGCGCCTAAATGCAGAAGTTTAGGATCTGTTTGTACCCGAGTGGGGACCACCGTAGCGTGTACAAATTCTAAAGTTAGGTGAGGCTCATTCATAAAATAATTAAAAAGTATTGGGAGAGAAAAATATCGTGCGACTTATTTATCGAAATAATGAGCCTTATTTTCCAATCAATTGGAGAATACTTAAACTATTTTATTTTTTAAGAATAAAAAACGCTATTAATTATATAAATAACAAAAAATTAAAAAACGCTAGATCATATTTTCCTTACTAAAAATACTCTTATTTCAATATTAGAACTTACTGTGTTAAAATATATAATAATTTTATATTTAATTTTTTTTAACAACTTAATTAATTTTTTTTTTACTTAATTAAAATCATTTTTAAAAGATTATAAATTATCATAATAGTCATTTAGTAAATGCTTCAATATTAACGTTTATAATATTGTTACTGTTTTTTAATTGGTATTATGTATTCAAATCTTCAATTTGATTAATTATTAATTTTTTTAAAAAAAATTATCGATCAAAATAAATCAAAAAAATACATGTATATTTTGATAATCAATATTTTTGAATTCGCTATTCATTAAAAAAAATCTTTAATAATAAATCACATAATTTCAAACTCTAAATAATTAATTTATTATTGAAGAACTTAATTATTATATCTTGAGAAGAGTCGTTAATTTAGATTGGATCCGTCGAATTGACTGTTCAGCTAAATAATTTAAATAGGTTGGATTAGAATTTTATCAATCCAAGCCTGCTGTAGCCCGACCCGCCTAGGCCCGCGACGAATTTGGATTGACCCGTGGATTGAGAAATACACGTAAACTAAATTTTATATTAATTTATTATTATTTTTTGTTATAATTTTAAAATAAAAACAATACTTTCATATTTATTTGTATCTATTTATATTTAAAATATTATTTTTTAGATATTTTTTTTAAAATTTTTTATGAGCTCGTGGGTTGACCCGCCTAACTCGCAACTCGTCTTGAATTGAATTGGATAGGAGATTTCCCAATCTACCAAGATGATGGATCAGCCTATCCCACCCCGTCCTGTCCCGCCTCATCTCGCCAAATGATTAATCCATCACAGGCCGACCCGTCTCGGATTAATCCGTTTGACAATTCTAATCTCGAGCCATAGATTGTTACTGTTGTTATAATATAATATGGAGCTAGTGTTTATTATCAGTCAATTAATAATTACTATTAAATTTTAAAATGATTTTAATCAAATTTTAAGAAAATTGATCAATCTAATAAAAGATTTTTTATTTAAAAATATTAAATTGAATTAAAAATAATATGGTGAGACATTCTTAGAATATTTTTAAATATATATATATATATCATTTTGATGATTGAGGGTGTCTTTTGATTTTTATTAAAAAGACTTTTCTTTTTCTTTTTCTTTTAAATAAAAAGTTGGAAATAAAATAAAATTTGAGACCTAAACCCTAAACCATATATGGCCCGTTTTCTCAATTGTTTATATTCTTTCTTTTCCTCCCCTCGCCCACCTTCGTCCTCCGCCTTCCATCCTTTCGTCGCCGCCCTTCGTCGTCCGTTCGGCTAGGAATTGGAAAAGAAGCGAATTCCCCTGCTACTTCCCATTCCATGTATGCCTGATTTCAGCGATAGCAAACTTCACTAGCTCGGGCTATCTCCAGGTAGAGACTCATGCATTTCAAACCTCATCGAGGCTTATGCTGCGGGTGCCATTTTCACTACGCCCCATCTCATCCTCCTCGATCTTTGCCTTCTCGAAAAATTGCATCTTTAAGGTGACATTCCAATCCGATCCCTCTTTTGGCGAGTTTTAGCTTTCATATGTCTGTATTTCTATAGTCCATGACTGTTTTCTTGTTGCAAAGTCTCTTCTTTTTGCCAGAAAAGTCAGCAGCCGCTATGCAGCTTGCCACGCTCAGGATGAATCAACTGAAGGAGAAGTGGAAGGCCATACAACTGAGACAATGTCAAAAAGAGACGCCTTTACACTTCTTAATGAAGTGGATGTTGGTGTTTGTGTTGGTCATAGTTCACATGCTTCTCTGCTCGATTGCATACCTAATGTTGGTTCTTTAGTGGATGCTAGAGAGACACATGCTAGGAATTTGAAGAAGCTATGCCACTTTGTTGGCACTCCGCAAAATTGTCAGGTTGATTCATATTTGGCATTTGGTGATGGCACAATCAATTCGCTTGATGATAAGCCTCACAGAACTTTATCTTATCACAAGATTCTGGGGCAACTTCAGAGAAAAGAGCACAACAAAGTTTTAAGCTGGTTTATGCAAATAATGAGAAACTGTGGTGATCCTCATCCCATTGTCATTGCTAGCGCCTTGCGAGCGTGTTGTGGAAATCATAATTATTGGTTCCTCGGGCAACAAATTCACGCGAAGACAATAAGGTATGGTTTTGTTCGCGATTCAATTGTTGGCAATCCTTTGATTGATTTGTACTCGAAAAGTGGCTATGTAGATTCTGCAAGGGCTGTATTTGAGGACTTAATGCTGAAGGATAGCATTTCATGGGTGGCCATGGTGTCTTGTCTCTCACAAAATGGTTTAGGAGGAGAAGCTCTTCATCTTTTTAGGGAGATGCGCCTAAATGGAATTGTTCTTACCCCTTATGTTCTCTCCAGTGTCCTCAGTGCTTGCACAAAGACTGATCTCTTCGAGCATGGGGAGTTGATCCATGCCCAAGTGGTTAAGCTAGGGTTCTCCTCTGAAACTGTTGTGGGCAATGCTCTCGTTACATTGTATTCACGGCGCGGAAGTCTGGTATTGGCGGAACAAGTATTTAACGAGATGCAATGTCATGATAGAGTCACATACAACACACTGATTTCTGGATATGCACAAAATGGAAAGAGGGAAACTCCTTTTCGTATTTTTGAACTTATGCAACGGGCAGGATTCAGACCTGACTCTATCACAATTGCTGCTCTTCTAACTGCTTGCAGCTCTATTGGAGATGTTCAGAGAGGAAAGCAGCTCCATTCTTATGTGCTTAAAGCTGGATTGTCTTCAGAGTATATAATTGAGGGTTCCATTCTCGATCTCTATGTTAAATGCGCTGACATAGAAACTGCCCGTGAGTTTTTTAATTCAACTGATAGAGAGAATGTTGTCTTGTGGAATGTAATGCTCGTTGCTTATGGTCAGATGGGTGATTTAAGAAAATCTTTTGATATGTTCTACCAGATGCAAAGCGAGGGCATGCGACCTAATCAATATACATATCCCAGCATACTAAGAACTTGCACTTATGTTGGTGATCTTGAACTCGGAGAACAAATTCATGCATTGACCATAAAGACGGGATTTGAGCTTAACGTTTATGTCAGTAGTGTACTCATAGATATGTATTCCAAATGTCGACACTTTGAGATGGCTAGGAATATTCTTGAAAGACTCGACGAGAAAGATGTTGTCTCTTGGACTGCCATGATTGCTGGCTATGCACAGCATGATTTTTGCCTAGAAGCTCTTCGAACATTTGTGGAAATGCAATTGCATGACATAAAAGCCGATAACATTGGCTTAGCTAGTGCTATTAGTGCGTGTGCTGGAATCAAAGCCATCAAACAGGGATTGCAGATTCATGCACAGGCTTGTCTCAGTGGTTATGCAACAGACATTTCGATTGGAAATTCACTCATCAACTTATATGCCCGATGTGGTAGGACAAAGGAAGCCTATTCTGTGTTTGACAGTGTTAAGATTAAAGATGAGATATCCTGGAATGGATTGATATCAGGATTTGCACAGAGTGGAAGCTGGGAGGAAGCTCTAAAGGTATTTGAGAAAATGGACAAGCATGGTGTTAGGGCAAACATGTTTACGTTTGGGTCTGCACTGAGTGCTTCTGCCAACATGGCTGAGATCAAACAAGGTAAGCAGATCCATGCTAGAATTATAAAAACTGGTTATGACTGTGAAATAGAGGCTGGTAATGCATTAATATCCCTTTATGCTAAATGCGGTTTGATTGAAGATGCAAAAACTGAGTTCTTTATAATGCCTGAGAGGAATGAGATTTCATGGAATGCAATGATTACAGGCTATTCCCAACATGGGCATGGCCATGATGCGCTAAAGCTTTTTGAGCAAATGAAGCAAGAAAAACTTAGACCAAATCATGTTACTTACATAGGCATTTTAGCTGCTTGTAGTCATATAGGTTTAGTAGATCAAGGGCTTGACTACTTCAGGTCAATGAAGGAAGAGCATCGTCTCCTTCCAAGGCCAGATCATTATGCTTGTATTGTGGATATTCTGGGACGCAGTGGACAACTTGTCCGTGCTAAAGAGTTCGTTGAGGAGATGCCAATTGCCCCAGATGCTATGGTATGGAGAACCTTACTTAGTGCTTGTACAGTTCACAAGAACTTGGAAATTGGAGAAGTTGCAGCTAAGCATCTTCTGGAGTTAGAGCCAGATGATTCAGCCAGCTATGTTCTCCTGTCAAACATATATGCAGTGGCAAGGAAATGGGATTGTAGGGATGAGGTGAGGCAGTTAATGAAAGATAAAGGTGTTAAAAAAGAGCCTGGACGTAGTTGGATTGAAGTAAAGAATAAGGTTCATGCATTCTTTGTTGGAGATAAGTTGCATGAACAAGCAGATACAATCTATAAATTCTTGGAAGACTTGAACAACAGGGCTGCTGAAATAGGCTACACGCAAGATTAAGTATTATTTATTACATGATTCAGAGCAAGATCAGAAAGACCCCACAGCACGCACCCACAGCGAGAAGCTCGCTGTTGCTTTTGGTTTAATGAGTTTGTCTCCAGAAATACCCCTACTAGTGATGAAGAATCTGTGTGTGCAGCAATTGCCATAATTGGATGAAATTTGTTTCAAGTCTTGCCATAATTGGATGAGACTATTGTTGAAATTTTAGGATCTGATTCTTCAAGCAAGGTAGCAGTGTGATACTATGTAAATCCTATATACTTAAAATGTAAGGATATAAATGCCCTATTTATTCAGCAATTAGAAAGAAAACAAAAACAAAATCTTATTGCCAGATGTCTAATGCATTGTCTTAACTTTTGTTGTTATGTTGGCATCTGAAAATCCAAGGAATGAAGATCCATGTGTAGAGAGGGGGGTTTCAACACTGCCTAGTTACACATAAAAAGTCATATCATCACACACAAGGGTTTGAGGCTTTGAGAGGGTTCTAGGAGGTTAGATGAGTAAGGAGACAATACAAGATAGGGAAGATATGAATGTGTGGCTTCATTCTTTTACATATTGATGCATAAAGCAACAATAGATACACCCATAAAATAAATTTTTGAACAAACTATTTACACTCGTTAGGAGGTAGTAGCAGTTATGTGTATGTTACAATTCTTCTTTCACATAACTATGCAAGATCGAAATCATGAGTTACATGATAAACAATAAGATATGGTACATGGTTGTGATGGGTCCTATGCCACATACCGTGAGGTTTTGAATACTTCATCTGCTTGTGCTGCGGGCACATATACTACGTCGGACAGAGAACTGTGGGATCGCCCGTAGAGCACGTACACGATAACCCCTAGCAACAGCCAGAGAGAAACACGGAACCATGTGCCAACACTAGCATCAAAAGACAATCAAATATGATTTGAGAGTTAGATCATGGCAAGCTGTTGTTGGTGATTAGCCATCTTGAATCAAGTTTTTATTCTAAACCATTTCTATGGCATTGAGCATATCCTTGTCTAGTCTACAACACTACTAATTCCGAATTGTTTTGTACCAAAGCATTCTTGTGAATCAATAGTCGTAAAGATGCAGGTATGTAACACAAGAGATTCCCAACTTACCCGAGATTTACCAGCAGATATGCGTTAATGAGGATGCAACAAACGGGGAGAAATGGAACGAACGGGCATATAAAACCTGCAGAGATCCAACATCCATTATCATCATTATACTGTAACTTATCAGAATGCAAAGAACATAATCATAGACTACCTCCGCTGTACCCAAAGCTGTGGCGAGCATCATCTTGATCTATCCAAGAAAGCACAAACAAACCACCTAGAAGAAGTAAGCCCCCGACTGAGCACGTAGTGTACCGTAGGAAACTATAAAGAAGCGATTGGAAGACCATTAGGAGCTGCTAGAGGATGAATATAATGATGGAAAAGCTGTTCGATTGACCAAAAATGTCTGTTCAGGCGTAAATGAAATTAAGCACTAGGTAAAGCTCAGAATCTAGGAAGAAGTAACTATAAGATAAAAAAAAATTACTTGAAGAGAATCCTGTGAAATTTCTAGGTGGGAAATTCTAATTGCTACAGCAATTTCCTTTGGATAGGACTAAAATACGCTGGGTCTAGCATCAGTATATGCTCCATTTTATCTTCTGCTGTCTACAAACTGGACCACAGCATGCCACAGTGGCCTATCAACATATAAATTTGCAACTAGAATATTTCTTACAATAAAATCAAGGAAATGAGGATTATTGTTTTAACTAAAAGTGCTAAAACTGATATCAAATTATTAAACAAACAAAATTTAATGTATTCGCAGAAAAAAAATATGATTTGTGCATAAATGAATACAATACATACAAAGTAATTGACAAAGAAAGAGAAGTAAATCGATGCTGGAGGCGCATGTGCCACGTATTCTTCAACAGCTTCCTGGATAGTTAATGTCTTGCAAAATACCTTTTTGATTTTAAATAATGAAGTGGGAAAATTATGTGGTTCAGATTTCAGAGATCACAAAGCTCATTATCACTTCCAATGTGTTTCTTTACTATGTTACGAAGCTAGATATAGTCATAAGAATTGCATGAGTGGGTTTCAAATATAGTCATTTCATGATTGTTAATAAGTTGTAAATAGCTCATCCCAAAGAATTAAAGAACCCAATGGTCACACATGATTTTCACCAGTACCACAAAGAGATGCATGAAATTGACCAGGATATATCACAGTAGACAAATAACTTACTTAGGGAAGAATGAATATGAAGCTGATGTAGTGAGGATAAGCACTCCAATGCAAACTAATGCGATGCTCCAACCTGCATTCTGCCGCCGTGTTTGTTCGTTCAAATTCTCTGCAAAATAGCAACTGAGTTGAGAGACATAAACCATTATTCCTATACAAAGGACTCCCATATAACAACTTGCTAAGTATTCCATGAAGAACTACAACTATACAAACACAACCATTAGCTCTAGTATTTATGATAGGTATCCCGGTTATTATCCAAATACATTTGTAAGTGTTTGATGATGGTTTGAAAAATCAGCCAATCTCGGCTGAACCCAATCTAATTTTTTCTTGAGATGTTGGGAAAACTTGCATACAATCAGTAAATTTCGATGGAAATACCAGGCAGCAGCATCAATTAGAAAAAGTAAGTACAAATCGGCAGAAGTCTGGCAAAATCAACAGAAATTGGGGTTCATAGTAACAAATTGGGTGAGATCTCACCTGAAACTGAGAAGACAATGAGTAGTGAGGGGAGGCATAGAATGCTTTTCCAAGAAGCAACAATCTTTTGGTGCGCGTGCGAAAGCAGCATTGTTGCATGGTTAAGATGTTTGATAATCACATTTTTACATCTATTTTTAATATTTTATAATTTAATAATTCAATTATTAATAGCATATATAATTATTATACTATACTTTAATATTATTAGACAAATTATATATTGTTCTAGTGTCACTAATACAATTATTATAATGATATCAGTTAATACTTATAAATACCATATTTTAAATGTATTTTTTTTTTAAACATAATAAAATAATCTTATACCTATTCCTTAGTAATTATCATTTATTATTTGTTTTTTGAATATAAATTAGCATTTTAATAATAATAAATATAATCAGATTAATTCAGAACCTGTTAATGATTTGATATCTTAACATCTCAATAACCTTCTGTCAATAATAAATGAAATTATTATAAATCATAGTTTAACATAATTAGATGAATTTTATACAATTTTGATGTGTAATCAACTCAACCGTTCATTATATTATAAACTTATAATCTATAGCAATTTTTTAAATCCTAGTTATACACATACCACATTTTTCAATTAAATATTTTTATTGAAGAATTATAGAATACGATACTTATTTAATTCTGTTCTTTATTTATAAATTAGTAGTTCATTAAAAACTCAGTGACTTAATTATTCATAACCCAATTACTATGTAAAAAGAAAATTAGTTAATTCAGATGTTTTGAATGAATCATTAATTATTGTGAAATAATAGTTTAATAACCATATTTTTAGTGAATAACATAAAGAGCATCATTCCTCAATAAATATATACGAATAAACTGAAGAATATTTTGCTAAATATTTGACATATTATTAATAATTATTTAATATAATTTATCAAATATTTTATATTTTTAAGATGCATTTAAATCAGTATAATCTTACATTATATAATTATAAAAAAAAAGGTGGAACATGCAAACAGAACAATGAAGAATTTAATAATTGGAATTAATGTAGAATTAGTTATTTCTTTGACAAGGCAAAATCCAAGTTCACGTGTAGCTTTCTTAGAATTTGTAAATACATAATGTTCATATTTCTTCTTCTTCTTTTTTTGAAGTACTTTTTTATCTTATACATCAAACATTTTCTTAATTTTTCCTACCAATTTTAATCCCATCGATCCCACTGATTCAGTATAGATGGCGTTAGTTTTCTTGTCGGTCAATACCAATTCCACCACCCATATTACACCTACTGACTAAATATCACATAAATATATATGATCATTCATACATACTAAACCTTTACATATTAACATTCATATGACTATTAACTCTAAGCAAACTGATATATTGATGATGCATATTAAACAAAAAGGTATGTAATCATGAGGCTATAAGTATGTGCAATTGAGCTTATGCATAACTAAATAGTGGCATATGAAATCTACAATTATTGACCGATAAAGAAATGCACATCTCAGGGATTTCATTGATTTAAGTCATTATTACCTTTGTTACTTTCCTTTGCAATCAGAGGATAATCAGATGATTCCTTAGAAACTTCTTGAGATATGCCATCATCTTGGTCTTGGTTACTGCAGATAATTCCAGAAGAATCTCCCTCTTCACCATTATTTTGAAAATTATGGTGAAATGAAACTGAATCGATTGATTGCTGGAGACATGATGGCAGCGGAACCTCACTTGGTGGAACATATCTCAGTATCAAGATTGAAACTGCAACTACGGTGAATGCAAGAAGTGTGCCAACACTGACCTATGCATTACAGAGTAAACCAAATGCATGGGGGTTACTGAGAATACTGCAGTTTCTTTCACTTTTTTTTTCTCAGAATCAATCAAAGGTGAAAAAAGAACGCACAAACACAGTAGATCCTCAAGTTATTTACCATTCCAGCTAGTTGTGAAACGTCCATAAAGAGTGCTAGGGATGCTGCAAAAATCCCAGTTACAATTGTGCTCTTCACTGGAACTTGTGTGCGCTCGTTAACATCAGAGAAAAATGATGGCAACAATCCATCTCTAGCCATTGCCATCAGTATTCTAGGCTGAGAAAAGAAATTCAGAATTCAGAATATTTGTACATTGCATTACCACGACTAGTTGCATAGTCATAGTCAACTGAAACAACAAGTATCATATTGAAGATAAGCTGAACAGCAATCACAAAGAAATGATCTTGTTGCTAAATTTTTCAAACAAATACATTCAGTATGTCAAATAGTATTAGAGCAACAATAGCCGAAGTAACAGCGAAACTAGTCTGGCTCAGTGCTGTCTCTTCTGAGACCACAACTAAAATTGTTGACAATGTGGCCACTGGCTCAAGGCCAATTGTTCTCCTGTTGTCAAAAAGACCTGCTTATGAAGGACAAAAAAATGCTTAATAGTTTCTGTTTTTATTTGTATCTAGTATTTGTGTTGGTTAAAACACTCATTTATACATGCTTGGAGCAACTGATTACATAAATGTTGTGTCCATCAGTTATGCTTTGAATCAGCCTACAATACTAAATAAGTAACATTAGGAAATTGCTAAAGAAAACAAAAAAGATATCAGGGCTCCACTTATTTTGCACCTGTGGGAGAATGGAACCCATCAAAGCTGAGCAAAGTGCAAGACAAGCGCCTGATGTGATTATGTACCTGGTTATCAAGAAGTCATAAGAACTCAGAAAGAGGATATTACAGAAATAAGGTAGATGAACAGGCGAGCAACTTACACTGCCCAGTGAACATCATTCCTTGCAAATGCAGATGATATTGGAGTGTCAGGGTCCATAGTAAAATATGGAACCAAGCCAACAACAACTACAGAGACCATCATATACAGTGAACAACATACAGACAAAGAAGTTGCTATACCAAAAGGTAAATCTCTTTGAGGATTCTTAACCTGCAGCAAGGGATTTTTCTTAAACAAGAAAATGTGCTAATGAGGGGAAAAGGGAACACCAATTACACATCATTTTTCAAAATCCATATAATCACAATCAACACAATTTAATCAGGTGGATCAGGATCACTAAAAGTGAAATAAATAAACCTTACCTCCTCAGCAGTGCTGGCAACAGAATCAAATCCTATATATGCGAAGAAGACTGTTGCTGAACCAGCAAGTACTCCATTTATGCCATAAGGGAAATAACTGAAACATCAGAATACACAATTAGAAACTTAAAGGATCAATCGAAATCCTCGAATGGAATGTTCTGTTGTAAATTTACCCGCCAGCTACAGTATACCCAACCCATCCAGTCTTGAAGCCAAGATATCCACCAGCAATGATGACAAATAACAGGACACAAATATTTAGAGTAGTGATAATTCCTTGTACAAATGTGCTCTGCAAGATAAAAACATCAAAAGTTAAGAACCTAGCAAGCAAATTGCATGAGATTAGCATCAAAAAGCCTTGCTCTTAGTGGCATACCTCTTTTATCCCTATGCATAATAATGCAGTCACAAGCAGCACTAGAATAGCAGCACAGGGATCGACCACAATATCAGTGCCTGGAATCTGAATACGTGCCAAAAATGAAGGTAGACTATCTTTTCCTCCAAAAACTAATGCCTGAAATCAATTCATTAAAGAGAACCAACAGTCAAGATAATTTTTTTCCACATTATTGCCAATTCTCCAAGAACATCAGTTGTCAAACACATTATGCCATTGTTTATATTTGTTAAAAGAATGCATTCAGAAAAGGTCAGAGAAAACACAGAAAGAAACTCCTGCTAACAATTTTCCATATTGATGATGAACTGCTGATTCCAAGAATCAATTTGATTTCATAAACAAAAGATCCACTTTAAGTTAAGGTTATTAAACTTAGATGTTATTTATCTAATAAGACACTAACAGGAGAATATAGATGAAGAACAATTTGCATATGATTTTTACTCACTTAGAAAGCTTACAATAAAGTTCCAAGACAATTGTGGTGATGGATTTGAGGGGAAAACCTATAATTATATCTGTGTGAGAAGGGATAAATATCACAATGTATACTAGTAATAAAGTTTTTTGGAGTGTAAAAAAAAAAGAATTTCTATAATACTAATTTTTCATTGAGGTCAAGTTTTTTTTACATTGGTATAGATGAGCCTACCAATCATATTCAAGATAAATTTCCTTGGTATAAATGAACAGTGGAAGTCCAAATGGATTAATCTTGGAGCAGAAATTATAGATGCTTGAATTATCGAGATAAACTTTAGAAACTTAAGTTTTTAAGTAAAATTAACTCTAGTTAACCAACAGCTGCTTGATCTAGTGTTAAAA
>JBBUKS010504543.1:0-13988 GCA_038050645.1 Hedychium gardnerianum | reverse complement strand
GTCGTTGACTTAACTGACCAGGAAGGGAGTAAAACATACTTGGATAGAGGCTTGAGAGACAAGTTTTCAAGAACTCAAACAAAGACTGGTTACTACACCCAACTTCGTGCTTCCCTCTAGGGAAGATGGATTTGTGCTCTACACTAATGCATTGCTGCAGAGGTTAGGTGCAATTCTATTGCAGCACTCATGGATAGTATCATATGCTTCGCATCAGCTGTAGCATCACGAGAAAAATTATCCTGTACGTGATTTGGAATTAGCTGCTATTATTTTTACACCAAAAATATGGAGACATCATCTGTATGGTGTTTTAGCTAGTCCTCGAACGACAGTTTCAGATTTGATACAGAGTTTCTTAGAGTTGGGACTGGTAGAACGAGGATAGACAGAGCATGGGATTTTGGTATCCATGGTTGCTCGGTCTCCCATTGTAGAATAAATCAAAGAAGCACAGACTAGTTATCAACATCTGTGGTATCTATGTAGTAGTGTGGTTAAAGGATATCAGACAGAGTTTTCATGTAATGAGAATGATATTCTGTATTTTCGAGGAAGACCGTGTGTATCTGAGATACACCCAATTAAAGAGGACTTACTTTGGGAAGCACATCGATCCAGATTTACGATCCATCCGAGTGTTACCCGAATGTATAGAGACTTGAGACACTCTTACTGGTAGAATGACATGAAAAAGGGACATAGTGAATTTTGTAGCTCGATGTCTGGTATGCCAGCAAGTGAAGGCTGAGCATCAAAGACTAGCAGAGTTGCTTCAGAAGGTTCCGATACCAGAATGGAAGTGAGAGCATATCACTATGGAATTCGTGGTAGGGTTACCCCGAACATGAAAAGGACATGATGTGATTTGGGTGATCGTTGATCGATTAACCAAATCCACACATTTTCTACCGATCTGTAGGACAGACTCTTTGGATCGCCTGATAGAATTATATTGTAGAGAGATTATTAGACTGCACGGTATACTTCTGAGTATTATATCAGATAGAGATTCACACTTCACTTCACGATTCTAGCAGTGTCTTAGTAGGTTTTGGATATGGAGCTTCGTTTCAGTACAACTTTTCACCCGCAGACAGATGGGTTAGAGCGCGCTACACAGACACTTGGGGATCTATTGTGAGCATGCGTGATAGATTTCGGGGGCAGCTGGGAGGATCATTTGCACTTAGTGGAGTTTGCGTACATCAACGGATAGCCTTTAGCTATTCAGATGGCCCCGTTTGAGGTCAATGTTTAATAATAGTTATCATTCTGCGATTCAGGTGGCGCCGTTTGAGACTTGGTATGATAGAGCTTGTCGATCTCTTACCTTATGGGAAGAGGTTGGCGAACCACAAATGTTAGGGCTATAGAGCATTCAACATGATGCAGAGTTGATACGTATCATCAGACAGAGGATGTCAGAGGCTCAGGATCGACAAAAGAGTTACATAGATCGGAGGCGGAGACCTCTGGAGTTTTTCGTAGATGATCATGTATTTCTACGGGTTTCACCCACTAAAGGGATTAAAAGTTTTGGTCTAAAGGGCAAGTTGACTCTTTGTTATATCAGATCCTTTTAGATACTGGAGAGGATAGGTGGAGTAACTTATCCGTTGGCACTACCATCGACCCTTGCGGGGGTACATAATGTGTTTTATGTATCCATGCTGAGGAAGGTTGTGCCGGACCCTACTCACATTTTGAGGGATGTGTCAATTCCGCTCCGAACTAATGCAATCTATGAAGAGATTCCTGTGCGAATTCTGGATCGCAAGGAGCGTCAATTGCGGAAGAAAAATCATTCAACTAGTCAAAGTTGGATGTCAACATCATACTGACAAGGAGACAACTTGAGAGCTTGAGGATGAGATCCAAGCTCGATACCCTCACCTGTTTACTTAAGGTGCGTGTAGTTTCTTTGGTGCTTAAACTGATTGACTATGCTATTGTGGTTACTGCACCTGAGTAGTAAATTTGGGGACCAAATTTTTATTAGTGGGGGAGAATGTTAAATACGACAAATAAAAAAATTAAATAATTATTGTTAATTGATAAATAATCTTATAGATTTTTTAGAAAATTTTAAGATTTTTTCTATATTTAAACGGAGCTAATATAATAAGTTTAAGGAGATAAAATTATTAAGCTTTAAAGGGGCCTATTTGGAATATCAATTAAGTTGGGAGTTGATTGATTTAATTATCCTAAAGTTGAAATTTGATAAACCTAAGTTTTATATATAAACCTAAGGTTATTCATTTCCTCTTCTTATCATTTCCCGATCCTTCTCTCCCGACCCAATCATCGCTTCTTCCTCTCCCGATTATTTTGTCGCCGACCTTCGATCGTTGCCACCATCAACTCACCACCGCCCTCTTCTCCTGATCTCTCCCTCACTCTCTTCGCAACCACTGATTTCCCCCTTCTCTCCCACTTCTGCTGACGCCACCAGCTGAAGGCAGACGACCATTGTTGCTGGCCACCATCATCGGTCGCGGCTAGGGCACGATCCTTAAGATTAACTCATGGACTTCTTCCCCTCCGTCAGCCTTCAGCCACTGCAGTTGGTCGATGTCCGATTGGCAACTTGGGGTTGTGCTGTCGACAACCCATACCACCGGTGTTTCTCCGTCTCCTCACATACATCATTAGGTTGTAGCTATAGCCTCCTTCAAACCATAGTTGTTGTCAGAGGTTAGCCCTAGTTCTCAACCAATTTCTTTGCTCCAGCCTTGCTGTTGCCCACCAGATCTGGTCATCCCCAATTCTCCTGCCCAACCCTGATTCTACTTAACCACACCTGTTCTAATGACAATCTAGGGTCGCCGGCCAATTACACTTGCTCTAGCCAGATCGGGCTACTTGGGTTAGATATGATTCTCCCCGGTCGATCACAACCGCGCTGCCAGGTCATATCTATGTTGGCCAATTCACTGCTTCGACCATCTCTACTAGATCCATTGTGTGGATTGCTACTGTTTCGGCCATCCACAACAGTAGCTTTTCCTTGGATTTGATTCATCCACCAACAATAGGTATTGATGGCTAGAGAATTCAGTTTGGTGTAGTTAAATTGTTTTTGCTTAGTTACATCTTGAAGTTCTTGGCTTGAACTATGGGTTGATTCAAATGGATGTGGATTCGATTTGGGCGGAGATGTGTGTTCTTGCATGATTATAGTTTATAATTTTGAATTATACCTAATGAGAAGGGTTAATGAGCGATTAATCCTAGATTGTATTGATGAAGCTAATGTAATTGACCTTTTGGATATCGTCTTTGTAGGATTGTGAAGTGGAAGAAGCTTATGGGTTCATGTACCATGTATTGTGGATGTGAGATGAATGGGGTTGGGTTAATCCAATTAGGGTTTCATAATCGGTTTAGGTTTAGCTTAGTTAGGTTTCATAACAAAGCTTGATTGTAAATTTGAGTTTCTATGAATGCAGGACACTAATTCGAGACAAGTGCTTGGACTTGAGGATTTTTTGGCACGATCTACTTTGGAGGCGGGTATTTCTTCCCTTGCTCTTATTTATAGTTATCGATCTTAGTGCATGATATGTTCAAATTGACATAGTAGTCGTATATACCTTGACTCTGTTCACATGCTACCTGAGTTTGATACTTGCTCGCTTGTACTTGAGATGCTTGATTTATTTTTATACAGTCTCTATGATTTCATATCCTGTAGTGTGTACACGTGTGTGGTGTGTCAATAGGAATATGTTTATGTTTGGGTAATCATGTAGTTGTTTGACATACGAGTGGCGTGTATTTTTGTTCACATATTAGTTTCAGTTTATTCATGTCATGTAGTTGTGTACGCATGTGTGGCGTATACATTGGTTAATGTAGGATGTGATACATTATTCATGATTTATAGAGGTGGACACGTGTGCGACGCGTACCAATAATGATGTAGCATTTATTGCATATTTTTGATTGTGTGGTGGACACATGTGTGGCGTGTACCCTAGATATTGTAGCATGTGATGTATGTGTATGATTGTAGGTATAAACATGTGTATGACATGTATTCTAGGTGATGTATCATGTTAGTGACTATCATGTCTGATTTGTGGTTATAAACACACGTGTGACATGTATTATGATTGGAATGTCGTGATAGATGTAGTTGTGTACATTACATAGATAGACATGTACGATGATAGGATTGGTTGTATCCTACTCATCATGGTGATGAATACATACTATCGATTATGTCTTCCATTAGGTTGGTTGAGTGAGTCGTAGCATCGCGGTTGCATGTATGCTATCGATCAGGGCTCCCTTCGGATGTGAGTTAGTCGTAGCATCACGGTGATGTATGTATGCTATCGATCAGGGCTCTCTTTGGGTGTGAGCTAGTCGTAACATTATGGTGATGCATGTATGCTATCAATTATGTCTCCCATTAGGTTGGTTGAGTTGCATGCATGTTAGCGATCACTTCTCCCTTTGGGTGTGAGAGTATCATAGTAATGTTATTGCTTGACTGTATGCATTCGATCTGTGAATGAGTTGAGATTTTCTCTCCCAGATAGGGATTGTATACCCTGGCTGCCAACGAGGCTACCGTGGTAGAGCGTTTCTCTTGCAGCCCGTAGCTAGATAGCTACCTCCTATGTGGCTATACGTGGTAGGGCGATTGCCATGCAGACAGGACCTTGATAATTCGGACTACCTACGTGGCTATACATGGTAGAGCAGTTCTCACGCAGTCCATAACTGA
This sequence comes from Hedychium gardnerianum, assembly GCA_038050645.1. Lineage (NCBI taxonomy): Eukaryota > Viridiplantae > Streptophyta > Magnoliopsida > Zingiberales > Zingiberaceae > Hedychium > Hedychium gardnerianum. Next base: position 9,247 of record JBBUKS010504543.1, on the reverse strand, counting down.
CGAGCTAGGTGTCTTGGTCATCTTTATATCTTGTGGTGGAGCATTGCTCTCACATATGATGATTTATTATGATGAAGCATTGCTCCCATATATGACAATTTATTATGGTGGAGCGTGACTCCCACGTGTGTTGATTGTATTTTGATACTTGCACTGGTACATGCATATGAGATGTTATACCCATGATATTCATTACCTATTACTACTCATGATACTATGTGCAGTTGAGTAGGGTGATGATGTAGTAGATGCATACATGTGTACTTTTGGTTGGTGAGTATATTCCTCCTTTGAGAATGTATACTTTGAATCCCTGTATACTTTATTATTCATGCATTATCTTCTTATACCCACTGAGTATTTCTTATGTCTCACCACCCCTGTTGTCCATTATTATTTCCAGGTCAGTAGGTATATATTGATTGGGTCTCTTGGAGGTTATCTGTTTGTGTTGTTCCATTCACATCGGGCTTCGGTTAAACTCTGTTTTATTTCGGTTTGTTGTTTATGCTTCCGCATTTATTTATTATACTGGCGTTGTAATAATTAAGTTGTATATGGACTTTTGAGATTTCTCAGGTTATGTACTTAGTGTCTTAAGTCGGGCCGGCTCATAATTATATTTTTGAATTTCGTGGTCATATAGACCATATATTTCTCTTATTCTATTTGGTTTATATTGTCTATTTTGCGTGGTTGTGTTAAGATATGAGCTGTGTGATCTCATACCATATTGTATTTGTAATTATCACTAGGGAGTATCGTCCGTATCTATGTGCATGTGTACTTCCGAGGCGTGACACAAAGAATCTTTAGGACAAATTTTGATTGAACTCCACGAAAGAACATCCGACTCAAAGGTAACAAAGAGGGACCTTCTTTTAAATCAATTATTTAACTGTCAAATGCAAAGTGGAGAGTTCGCAAGTCAACTACATGTGAAGATCAAAGACATCCTAGATGGACTCCACTCAATTGGGCAAACGATGAAAATCGAGATGTTATAAGGTATGCTTTAAAAGCTTTTCCCCGAAATATATTGTGGGCATTAATGTTTGATGCATACAAAGTATCTAGGGATTTACTACTATAAAATTAGATGAATTATTTTATGAATTATAATTACATGAGCAGGCTAACTTGAATCCACATGAGAAAGGTATAACCTTACTTTCATGACAAATCAAAAGCAATGAAACCAAGTCAAAATCCCGACTAGAGCTGGAGTCGGAAGATGAATCGAAGTTGGATGAGGAAGACTAAGGCTTAACCACATAAATCATGAACCTAGTCCCGAAGATGTTCAAGAAGAAGAAGGGTTTAACCAAAAGAGATATCAAAAGGGCAATCTAGTCAAAAGGCAAGCAAGCGAGTCAGAACAAACCAAGCAAGCCTAAATCAGAGGTAACATGCTACGGATACAATGAAAAGGGACACTACAAGTCCGAGTGTCCCAACCTAAAAGAGGACAAACCCAAGAAGCTAAGGAAGAAGAAAGCACTCAAAGCGACTTGAGACAAATCATCCTCATAGTCAGAATCACAAGAATCGGACTAGACCAACTTCATGGCACTAACAGCTAAGCAGGAAATAATTAGATACAAATCCAAATCAGAACCAGAGTTCGAGTCAAACTCGGACGATAAGGTAACCTCTCCCCTAGTAGATAAATTGTACGAAATAATCGCATGTTTAACAAATAAGTTAGATAAATCTGATGAACGGGTTATATCCCTTCTTAAGGAGGTAAAAGACCTTAAGGGGCATATCAACCTAAGTTCTTCAACTAACCAAGTTCAAAAAGGAACCTTAACTCAAGTCCAAAAATTTGAGAAAGAGAATTCTCTCTTGAAAGGTCAAGCTAAAGAACTTAAGATAATGTTGGAAAAGTTTACTTTGAGCTCCAAGTACTAAAATATGATACTTAGAACTCAAAGGGTTGTGTACAATAAATCAGAACTCAGGTTCAAGTCTAACATTCCACATAGAACTTACATGTCTTTAGTGAATAGATATACAAGTAAAAAGGTTCAAGCATGGATTTCAAAATCATACCTAATCAACAAAATAGAAAATAACAAATTCTGGATTCTTAAAGACCAAATTTACTATGTAGAAAAACACTATCAAAACTATGATTAAGGGGGAGAAAATAATAAACTTGTATCATTGATTTAGGGGGAGCATGTTATTGTTGTTTGACTTGCATGTTTACTTTATGCTTACACTGTCATGTTTACTTTATGCTTAAAATGGCTAGATAGAAAAAGATAGTTTAACCTTGACAACATAGTATCAGAACTAGGTGAGCTAATAGTGTGTTAGTGAAGCTTAACGAAAGTGCATGTCTAGGTTGGATAAGATGTATCCTACTTGGTGCACCTAGTCAAGTGGAACTGACTGAAACTAACTCACCTAATCCTAAACTAGTTAGACCAAGTTTTTGTATTAAGTTGGTTAAATATGTAATTTATTTAATTGGCTTTGTCTTAGAATGTGGTCACTCCAAAGTAGGCCCCTGAGCGTCGCTACAAACTAGAAGTCATATTAAGAAATGTTTACTTAACTGACCCAAAGCTAAACATAAAGCTAAACATAAATCTAACCTAAGGTTAAACTCTCTTCCCAATCATCACCAATTTAATCAAGTAAAATTGAAATTTTCATCTCAAAAAATCCATAAGGTGAACATGTTTTGACCACTTAGAATGAGTGAGATGTAAGTCTAATAACATTAGCAACATATTTTTAAAATGCTAGTAGAATAGGACTTTCATCTCTATTACTATAGTACTTATATATAAATTGAAACTAGTCTAGCCTCTAACTAGAATGCATGTACCTATAGATTTAGCTGGCCTTTACATCTCACAAACACCTAGTGTTAACATATTTGTGTATTGAGCTACGTAAACAAGCATGAGATGTTAGGTTTAACCCATAGTTTTAAACGTAGACAAGTGCATCAACATAAACCAAGGGTTTAAAATAAAAAATGATCATTACGGTGACTAACTCCAAACTAAACTCAATGATCACTCAATATCATTTGAGTGAAGGAAAAAGGAGTTAGATATTTTTTAAGGATAATTTCCTAGATGTGTTATTTTAAATTATTTTGAAAAATAGTTTCTTAATTTTTTTTCGAAAAATCAATTTTTGATCGACCAAACACATTACTTCAGTTACCAAACTTGGTCAAAACCATCAAAATTGACTGACATGACATAATCGGTCGACTGATCCAAAGGGATCAGTTGACCGATTATCTTCGAGACCCTAAGAAGTTGACGCAAATTAACTCGCTTAGTCGACCGATCACCCTAATCGATCGACTGATAAGCCTTGAGACCCTAAAAAGTTGATGTGACTTAACTAGTTCAGTCAATCGATCACCCTAATCGATCGACCAACCCTAGAAAAATTGATCATTTCAGTCTCGACTGACGGGACAATTAATTTATCAGTTGACCGCTATCCTCAATCAGTCGACTGATCCCGCATTATAAAAATGCTGCCAAGGTGAGACTGATCCATCATCTAAAATAACTCCTCCTCTTCTCTTCTAGCCTCGAAACCAAGGTCTTCGAAGCCCTCCAAAGCCTTTCGAAAGTATTTGAAGAATCAAAAACTCTTCGGTAATAAATCCTAAACCCTCTTCATTATTTTCGTATTAAATTTTCTTTACTTCTATAAATTTTTATAGTCAACATTGTCGAGCCACCCAAAACCAAGCTGACCTCTTGAACCCCAGCCATAATCTTAGATTTCCTACATAAGAAAGTAGGCATTATTTTTAAACCAATGAGTTTCATGCTATAGAATCTCTGTATTTAGACATGTCATTTTTCACCACATACTGTCCTAATGTAGTTGAGATTATCAACTACTATGCAATGTCTAAACTAATTTACCGCATGCATTATATAAAGCTCAATCTCTATGTCGAATTCTATCATAATCTTTGTCAGCTTGATGAATTTCATTATAAGACTATGGCAGCATGTTAAGATTCTTTCTTTAATCTTGACATGGTTTGATACTTTCTTGATACTCGAGAAACTAATGACCGATTCTACTACTTCCTTAACTATCCTGAAACTTTGCCTAAGCTCTATTCTCATTTGACTTTAGATTCCATGTATGCGGACTTCTTTAAGGGTCCTCGACCCAGATCAATAAACTTAGTTAATCTAAGTCCACAAGATAATGGTTTTTATAAAGCCATTATAGGTTGTATTCTACCTTTGGCCACTAGGGATTAGGATGTCATTCAACCCTATCATCTCTTCCTCATGTATGCACTTAAGCATCATCTTGACATTGACATAGAACTAAGGGTTTTCAAGACTATCATTCATTATTCCGGATATAGTTCATCCGGAATAGTTCATATAACCTACTGTCACATTATCATTACTACTGCAGTAGGTAATGTCAAGCTTCTATCCACTCATTATGACAAGATAGACATTAATAGTTATCCTTGGATGGGATATGAGTAAGTGGCTAGACCCTAGTCTTTAAGGAACGTCATAGATGAGCTGCACCCGCCTAGGAGCCCGAGGAAGTGGAAGTACCAATAGGCGATGAAATCTCCATTACCCCACTACTAGAGTTACCTCCACCAGATCATGCTCAGGCAGCTCCTTCCGAGTGAGATGATCCTTATGCCCGCTTTCAGGGGTGAGTTTCAGCGGATCGACGAACATTTGGATTCGATCGATAGACATCTCGACTCGATGGAGCAGCAGCAGCAAGATATGTTCGACTTTCTTCGGCTTGATGCATAAGCCAACAACCCCCTCCATCTTTTGATTAGATATGCATATTTGATTTTGTTAGGCTTGACTATGCTTTGTTAGGTAGTTTGACTCCTAGTTATGTTTTATTTGGCTCATATGATGCTTTGACTTTATGTTTGATTGCTTGCTATGATTTGACTTATGAACTTATGAATGATTAGTATGCTTCTACTACATCTTGTAGGCACCTCTATGACTTGATCTATGAATGATTGTTTGCTTATAAATCATGGTTGCTTTAGAATATTGTTTTGAAAAAAATATTGTTTTGTTTGAAAAATATTTTAAGAACTTATTTGGAATATTTTAGAAATTATTTTTCGAAATTCTTAGAATGTTATTTTCAAGTTCTTAAAATTATTATTTGGTAAATTATGTGAAAAATATATATATTTTTTAAAAATATTATTTTAGAGGATATTTTTTAAAAAATAATTACCTTTGAAAATTATCATGAAAATTATTTTGAAAGTATTATTTTTCCTTTGGAAAATATTTTTGAAAATATTTTAAAATATGTGTTTAGAAAATATTTTTAAACATGCCTTTGAAAATACTTTTTATGCCTTTGGAATTCTTTAGAAAATATTTTGAAAATAAATGTTTTTAATGAAATCCTTTGGAAAATATTTTTGAAAATGCCTTTGAAAATACTTTTTATGTCTTCGGAATTCTTTGGAAATATTTTTGAAAATTATCTTTGAAAATATTTTAGAAAATTATTTTTACCAGAATATTTTGAAAACATTTTTGTACATTAGAAATTTATTTTCAAAATATTTTTGAAAATTACTTTAATGATCTTGGAAAATATTTTCTTTTGAAAACACTTTGAAACTACTTTGAAAATATTTTGACATTATTTCAAGTTTTCTCTAAAAAATTATTGCAATTTTGATGTGGGCCAAAGGGGGAGAGTTAGGTTTAAAGTTGAGCTAAGAGAAAATTGACTTAGAAAATTGAACTATATAAATGAAACTTAGACTTAGATTGAAGTTAAGTTTAAGTTATTTATTTCAAGATTGTTAGACTTTCAACTTAACCTGAACTTATCATTTGCTATTTTTTCTATAGTTTAAGTTGTTAAAGTTATCAAGTCTTGATTAGTTTAACTTAAACTTTAACACTATGATTTATGTTTAAGTTAGTTAAATCTTTTTTATTTAAATCTTGATCCAAGTTTAAATGCTTTGAGTTAAGTTTAAAATTTCTATAAAAGCATGTTAAACTTTATTAGAGAAGGTATATTTTCTCTAACTTTAAACTATTTGTGCAAGGAGCACCAAAATCGAACCTATATTTTAATGTTGTCAAAGGTTCAAAGTTAAGTTCTGTTGTGATTTAATGTGTTGACTAAGTGTATAGACTGACTTGACGAGTCTAGAGGACCTGACACCAGGCTGAAGTTTAATTAGGTTAGGAGGACCAAATAATCGGCAAGAAGCACAAATAGGTCAGAACGGACTAGATATCTGGCAGGAAGTCCAATCGAGTCAGCATGACCAGATGATTGACTAAAGTACATATAGGCATTTGGCAAAAAGTCCTGGTGGGTCAAGAGATCATACGTCAAGGAGATGAGTCTACAAATGGTAAGTAGAGGTAAGAAACTGGAGATAGGGTTCCAATGAGGACGAGTCCCAATGAGATTGTAGGCATTGGTTCAACTTAGATCAAACCTAAAAATCTATGTTGAGACCAAGACTAAATCCTTGTCTTAGTTAGATAGGATCTAATTCATAAATATATAATTGTTTATGCATTTGTGCTAACTCTATTTTGCAGGTATTTTTGCTATTTGGACAATATGTTTTGAGGGAGCTTGAAGTAAAAAGTCAAGATGGAATAAACAGTACTCCAGGTGCCTCAAATGGTTGGAGGCGCCTCAGGTGAACAGAAGAGCAGAGGCGCCTCGAGAGAATGGGGGTGACCCAAAGAGGAAGCACTGGAGGCACCTCAGATGAACAAAGTCGCCTCACGCTAGATAAGCCATGAAGATAGATGTTAGCAATAGAGGCGCCTTGGGTGTCTGAAGGCGCCCTGAAGCTGATAAACGCGAAGGGTGAGTTTCGCTGTGGTGCAGCCACGTAAGCACATTGGAGGCACCTGGGGACATTAGAGGTGCCTGGAAGAGGATAAAAACCGACATCGTCGGATCTGATCAACATGCATGGAGGCATCCCGGATGAACCGAGGCGTCCCCAATGGCTTATAAAAATAGCTCACTAAAATAGTGAAAGGAATTAATTCGAACAACAACACTAGCGACTCTTTGTGACCATCTCAAGCATCTGTGCAAGTTGCACATCTCTTCGACAACCAACACGACACTCTACTTCTTTTATTATCAGTAACCATTTTTTAAGTGCTAAATTATATTAGGAGAATTGTAAAGGATTGTTACAATCTCCCCCATTTTGTAATCGTATTCACCTTGTCAATAGTTTTTGGAAGGAGTTTAGTGGATTGTCTAACGTAAACGGTCCAAGAGATCATGGGTCTTGGAGTAGTAGTCGTATAGGCTACGAACCAAGTAAAAATAAAAGTTTCTTTTTTCTCTGTGTAATTCGTATTTTAAGTTTTTTTCTGTGTACTCAAGTTTCCGAAAAGATCTTAAAAGTCGAAAAGAAAAGTTTTAAAAATGAGATTCACCCCCCCCCCCTCTCTCGTTCTTCTCGGTCCTATGTCAAACATCAAAAAATGGGAGATTGTTGGTGTAGACAGTATCAATAATCAAACTTATATTTTGATGTCTGACAAAGAGTATAAAATTAGACATTATGTATTTAATATGTGAGTTAAGCGTGCAGGTCACTTAACCTGGAAAGTCCAAATGGGTTAGGAAGACCGAACATTAGGCATCATAAGTCCTAGTGGTTCAGAAGGACCGAACATTAGGCAATACAGTTTTAGTGGATCAGAAGGATCAAATACCAAGTAGAAGACTAGACGAGTTGATCTGGCAGGACACTTGATGAGTCAGCTGGACTGGACATCAAGTAAAGGAAATCCTTGTGTGTCGATCAAACACTAAGCAAAAGAAGAAGTTTAAATAGATCAGCTAGATCAAATGTTTGACGGGTAAGTTAAGGTAAGTCCTTGAAAGACTTTTTAGTTTTGGAAGACACTGAGGATGCGTCCTTTTTGGGATAAACCTTAGGTGTTGATCCTACTGAAGATACCAATGAAGATTTCTAAGTCGAGATCAAACAATTTTAACTATCATAATAATTCATGCATACATATTAGTTTCCAGCTCAATTTTGCAGAACTATTATTATTATTATTATGTTAACTTTATTTTACAAAAAAACAAAGTATCTTGTGATCGAAGGGTTCGGTCGACCGAACAGAGTGGTTCAGTCGACCGAACAGGGTGGTTCAGTCGATCGAACAGGGTAGTTCAGTCAACCAATTCTGAGAGGATAAGTATAGATCAATTTTGATCCAAGCTCAGAAGGAAACAAGGATTTGGTCGACTGATAACATGGATTAGTCGACCCAATAGATATGGATGCCGAGGATCGGATGCGATCAAATCAAATAGAAAAGGAAGCTTTGGAGTTCAATCGACTGATCAAGAGGATCAGTCGACTGATCAAGCAGATTATGCAGGGTTTAATCTAATCGGATCAGAGTATGCAAGGAAAGATCAGGTTCAATCGACCAATCTAGAGGTTCAGTCGATCGAAAACCCCCAAAATCAAGTGCGGACACAACAGGATTTGTTTGGTTCAGTTGATCGAACAAGGTGTTCAATCGACTAGAAAAAGTATATAAAAAACCTAGAGATCTGAGACTCAGAATAACAATTCTCAATGATGTTCAATCGACTAGAAAAAGTATATAAAAAAACCTAGAGATCTGAGACTCAGAATAACAATTCTCAATGATCCATTTCTCACTTGCTGCTCTGTTCGTGCAAATACTATTGTTGACACGTCGAGAGGCTCTTGACAACCTACTGTAAGTACCCTGAAATAGTTTTGATGTGATCAACCGAGTTAAGTTAGGTCTTGTGTTATTTTGATGTCTTGTGTCTAAGTGTGCAGGAACTTAGTAACACGAGAAGTCGAGCGGAAGACGCAGCGAGCAAGAAGGATGGCATGGGAAATGAGTCGACAGGCTTAATGCATCCGAGGGATGAGGAGTTACGGAAGAGTACACCAGTGGAGCGAGAATGATATGGTCCGAGGGACGAGAAGTCGGGAAGGAAGTCTACTCGAGAAAGTCGGAGTTGGATTTGGGTGAGCTCAACTCTGGACGACTGGATTATTACCCAAAAGAGTGGAAGAAAGAATGGTCAACAACTAAAGTTGATCATTCGAGGCACCCCCATTGAATGGAGGCGCCTCAAGCGCGAAGTCAATGGAGGCGCCCCCATTGAATGGAGGTGCCTCAAGCACCAAGTCAATGGAGGCGCCCCCATTGAATGGAGGCAT